>OY986438.1:36122067-36328921 GCA_963920525.1 Dichetophora obliterata
AAAATAAAAATAAAAATAAAAATAAAAATAAAAATAAAAATAAAAATAAAAATAAAAATAAAAATAAAAATAAAAATAAAAATAAAAATAAAAATAAAAATAAAAATAAAAATAAAAATAAAAATAAAAATAAAAATAAAAATAAAAATAAAAATAAAAATAAAAATAAAAATAAAAATAAAAATAAAAATAAAAATAAAAATAAAAATAAAAATAAAAATAAAAATAAAAATAAAAATAAAAATAAAAATAAAAATAAAAATAAAAATAAAAATAAAAATAAAAATAAAAATAAAAATAAAAATAAAAATAAAAATAAAAATAAAAATAAAAATAAAAATAAAAATAAAAAGAAAAAATGCTTTTGCTTTATTATTGTAAAATTATAATTTTTGTGGCCATATACTTATGCCAAGTAGCAGTTTACAAAAAAAATTTTTTACCTTTCAGCGAGAAAGTTAAAAATGTATTAGTTTTTATAAAATTTTTTAAATTTCTATGTAAAAAGTCAATTAAAAAACAATTTTATACGATATTGAATGGGCAAATTCACATATCACACACCCTCTTCAAAAGAGACAACTCAAAATTTTTACATTTTTAGGAGGAGCAAAACCAATTTTTTTTCTTCAAGGGTCTCCATAAAGACCAATTTTTTTTAATTAAAGACTAACAATATGTGTACAAAATTAGTACAACCAATGTAGATGATCACTACCAATAGTTTCACACGAAAAAGTAAAAATTTGGAAATTTTGAGATGTCTTTTTTGAAGAGGGTGCGATATTTTCATTTAAATGGTGAGTTTATCACAATTACCGATAATAAATTTAAAATAATTATTTATTGTTACCAAAATTTCAAAAAACAGCTCTTAAATTCAATAAAGTGTAGATATAATAGTCAAAAAAAAAATGTATCCACTGCTCGTAGCTTTGGCAGTCTGAACTGTTTTTTTTTTAAAAAACTTAATATTAAATGTGCTGTCGTCGATTACAATTAGGATATGTTCAATAGCACTTTGTAGCTCTTATTTAGCTTTTTGATTCTTTTGGGTGTAGCTTCGACAAGTTGTCACCTAGACTGTGCTACTTTATTTTCTTTCAATTCTACGACTGCAAGTTCAATTTCTTCACTTCCTGTTGCTGTAACTTCTTGCACTGCATGTTGCCAATTCAATTGAATTGTCAACTTTAACCATTTCCACCAACTGCATTCGAGAGCATAAAAGTTGTTCATTAACTTTTCGCTAAATTTTCGTTAAACGCTTGAGCAGCTTCATTGCCAGCCATTAAATTGTCAAATCAAGCTAGCTAGAATAAAACTTTCTTACTGGCAGAAGGTTGGACAGAATAGATCGTGAAGCTGCAAAGTGCAACAGAACAGACGCTGCCGTCGTCATACTTTACGCTATTGTCTCGGGTTTAAGCCAGCCCCGTCTTAGCTACAGCACCGGAAACTACACTGACTGCTTCAGCAGGCTTGGCTGCGGCGGCGTCATCTTAACGCTTGGTCGGCTGCTCACAAGACACAAAATTAATTGTTGAGTAATTGAAATTTTATTTATATTAGTTTCCGTTCATTCTTTCTTTTGGGCTTGCTGCTTGTCCTGCGTTTTGTTAACGTGCTTGTTCGTGTCCGTGCTGGTGCTCGTGTTGGAAATGTCCTTTTGCGCTGTTTGTAATTTGGTTTCGTTTTCGGCTTGAGTGAATCGTTTTTTTGATTTCTTTTTCTTTGGATTCTTTGGATTAAGTGAAGTGAACGATTAGACGGCTTGTTTATGTTTACCGTTTAAATTACTTGGTGGTTTGTTGGCGCAAGCAAAACTGTAGGAAGGAGCTTGTTGTGGAGTGGTGTATGTATGTGTTTGTGAATGTACTTGAGTTTATAGATTCAATTTGAATTTTTAATTTCAATTATATTTTTTAAAGAAAAATCAAATACATAAAGCTGTCAAGGATAACAGTGAATAATGCATTTAAAAAGTGTGCCTTTGGTTGTTTGAAGTTAAATTGCGTACAGTAGTTTCCAGTAATCAATATGGAGGCAAACGAGTTTTTGATAGGATAAAGTTTTTTTTATTGTACTTGTAAAAAATAAAAAAAAGAATTGTTTGGATTTGCTTAAAAAAAAAAACAATAAACTTTCTTTACAAATTCGTCTGAGCGTGGAAAACATTTTAGAAAATTTATCCTAAAAGATATTAAATAAAACGATTAATTATATTATTTGGTAGGCCCTTTACATTAAAAATGTGATATTTATAAAACAATAGATTTTAGCATTTAAAATCATTTTGTGTACAGGAAAATTTTTAATTCTCATTTCTTTTGTAATATTTTTTTAGACAGGCTCTGCGTCGCTGATGATTTTTTTCATAACATTAATAAAATATATAACAAAAATATTGCATACAAGTTAATCAAGTAAAAAACCAATCTTATGTAACCAAAGGTTTTTTTTATAAAAAAGCGCGAATAGAATGCACAAATATTCCTACATTAAAAATTAGCATTTACTTTCATCCTTTTAGAGCAGCTAGAAACAACCTTTTTAGAAAATTTCAGAAAAAGCTAGTTAATTAATTTTTCACGTTAAAGAATGTTTAATTTTGTCTAAATTTATTTGTGAAAGCACCGACTCTTTGTATTCTTTTTTTTTACCTTCATATTTTGTTGTAAAAGAGCGAAAACAGAAAATGCCGACACTTCACGTTCGAAAATTTTTTGAGCATGCATCTTTCAGATCATCTAGAGATTTTCTTTCTTTTAGAAATCTTAATCAAAAAGATACAAAATGCATTTTGCACGTTAAAGAACTCTGAAAGTTGTATACATTTCTTTGTAGGGGAAAGGGCGAAAGGGTTGGGTTGTGAACCGGGCTGGGTAGTGCACCATTGTTTATTTTGCTTTCCCTAATTAACATATCGCTAGTATTTCAACTGTCAAGTTTGTCTTTTGAAGTGTACATACGCATTGCTTGTGGCAGCTACAGACAACGTGTTTGAAAATTTGTTGCAAAAATTTTTTTGATTTTTTTCAAAGTGCTATCCAAGTGAGTAAAGTTATTCCAAAATTTATTTAATTTATTAAGTTATTTGATTTTATTTTATGATAAATTAAATGGCTATGTCAAAATATGATTGGAAGTGTCGTTGGTTTTGATGTTTTCAAAATAGTGTCTTGTCTGGGTTGTGAACTACTGTAGTAGCTGGGCTATGAACCATCCGTTTTTCGTAGTAGATTTCTACTAGAACTGTCAAATATAGTCAGGAAGCACTGGGTTTTATCACTTCTGGATAAAATAGAGCCATTACAAGCACCCACGCGCTCCAAATAAACCATTGAAGCAATTCCAAAAGGCACTGCAGAGCTGCCAGCTATCTTTTCCAAACAAAATTAATACTCCTAAGCAGAAAAAAACAGCACCGAAGAAGGCACAACCAGCACCAGACAAGCGTCCTAAAGAAAAAGAAGCATCAAAATCATCTGTTTTTGCTACTGACCCCCAAAAACTCCATTGAGTAAAACAAATGTAACCGGCCTGTTCACTTCAAATGCGCAAAACCATTTGAAAGTGATGGTACATCATATGCAAACATTGCGACACATGAAGAAAATTCTTAAGAAAATTAACACTTCCCTTCATTTCGATTTTTTTGGTCTAAGTGGCGTTATCAAAACTTGTTTTGCCTCTTGAGGCCTTCTAAATAAATAAAATCTTTACTTGTTATAGAATTATGAGTTTTGTAATTCGTTTTTAAGACTTTTATCGAGACTCTTAAGATGGTTCACAACCAAGCCACATTTTTGGAAAAGCCAAAAATCACGTCCTTAGAAAATTGGCCGTAAAGAGTTAAATTTTAACCAAAACGCTTATATGTCTGCATAAAGACTTGCGTCTTGTGTTTACCTTTCCAACGGTATCTTGGATAATTTAATATCTTTATTCCGTGAAAAAGTAGAGCCTAAAAACAAAACCCGGTTCACGACCTAGCCCTTTCCCCTCATAAATCCTTTTTTAAAATGCCTATATTTTGGCAAAAGAGAATGCGTGCAGGTATTTACGAGCAAAATTTCTGTGTTATAAACTGGTCTCAATATGCACACTTACGCATAAGCAACAGATATTTTAAAAAAATAATTTTCAATAATCGCTTACTTGGATTTTAGAAAAAAAACGTGTTTTATTGACCTGATTATAAGAGTATCGACTGCATATATCCTTTTTCAAAACCTTCATTTTTTTTGTGCAAAAGAGCGGGCATGGAGAGCTAAAAACAGCTGTGCTTAGAATTCTGATAAATATTTAGATATTCTGATAAAGTCGCATAGTACATTTTCACAGAAAGACAGCATGACATTAAATTTCTCCATTTGCTTAAAAAACGAACAGCTGTAAGCTATTTACTATTTTGGAAATCTCAATTATTTTTGGTTTAATTTTGCATTAATTTTGCATTGTGTTTTGGACTTTGGCCACACTCCCTTGTCTGAAGCCCATAAAATTAAATCAATGAAACTGCATGTTTAAATTGAGGTCGAATACTGAATTCTGACTCTGTGCGACCTATAACTCAACAGATATTCGATGCAAAAACATAATTATATAATTGCGGGCGGTAAAAGGGGGAGTTGCAACATTTTTTTTTTGTTTTTTTAAAGATCAAAGAACCAAGGCATGCGCCCTATGCAAACAAAGTTTGGTCTTTGATCTGAAAGGAAACAGATAGATTTATTTATAGGAAATGATTGGAACCATACGTGAATTATTGATGAGGCGAAACAGCAGTGAAAGACAATTTGAATTGCTTTTAACCGAGGATAGTGTTATGCCTTAACCTCGGCAACCATTTCCAATAATTAGCTGTTCCTGTCCATTTAATTTCACATTTTTCACAATTTAGTTGTGAATTTCTAGTGTTCCATAATACTTAAATGTAGGAAAGAACAAAGAAAGTGAAAAGAACCATGCCCAAGCCCGGATTCGAACCAGGGACCTCTGGGTTGATAGTCTAGCACACTCTCCACTAGACTGCAAAGGCCGAAAATAGCATTTTTTGCATATAGTGGGCGTAAAAAGTAGGAATGGCAAATCTTAGACAGCCAACCACATTTTTTTTACTTAAACCTGCGCTTGAATGCGAACAACCAATTTGGGAAGTTTCATCGCAATCGGATGAACGGTGTAGAAATGCATTCAGGACACTGAAACAAACAAACGTACATTCATTTTTATATATATTTATATATATTATCTAAGAGAAACAATTTAATTTTATTAATTTAAGCAATTTACACATAAACTCATCCAGCATGATGATCAAATCGTCTACTCTGTTTCACAAATGTAGTTCTTCTTTTTCGTAAATGTTTAGTAAATGTTTGTTTAACTTTTACTTTTACTTTTTTGTTGGAAATGGAAGGAATTGGCTATAGATTTTGAAAAAATGGTTGTGGGAAGGAAAGGAGAATATATAAAATTTGTTTTTTAATTATTTAAATACCTTATCTTATATATCCTAGGCAAACGCAAGTTTTGTCCGGCGTAAGGCTTTTTAAGTACAAGTCCAATCTTAATAAATTAAGTATGGTTTGGTAGGTTTAGACTTGTAGATGTGCAAAGTGGACTTTTTATTTCTTAAAAATTTATATTTTTTACGTTATAGCGAGTTAAAGTTTTCATATAATTGCTATTATGTTGCTTTTTCTCTTCTTAAGCTCAGCAAATGCCTAAATATATGTGAGGTATTTAGCGCCACCTATCGGCTAATAGCTATGAAAATTTTATGCTGACGAATAATCTTTTATAATTCCACAGCTAAAACTATGAATTGATGTATTCAATATCAAAGTGATACTGGAATAATTTCTTAGAGTTGAAAAAAGATTTCTAAACTGTTGAACGGAAAACTTTTAATTTTTAATAATTTACACAAAAATTTAATAAGAAATACTGCGCATATTGCAAAAAGGCCAAAATTAATTTAATTTTAATTTTGATCAGTTGAAAATCTATTCAATAGCTTACAAGAAAATATAGGTATGTTTGATTTTGACGTTTTAACGCCACACGGGTTTACTACCCACTGAACCATAAGCGAAGGTTTTGAGTAAAGTGAGAGTTTTGCGAACGTTTTTAGATAGTTTTTTTTTTCATTTTTGTTTTTTTTATTTTCTCGCTTAAAAGTGCTTGCTATAGAAGATTAAATTCGAACTTTTCCAATAAATAAAAACTTTACTTATTTTGCAAAATTCATAAAAAAATGTTGTCAGTCCAAAAAGAATCATTTTAGAAGATAAAAATTCCTCTTAAATGAACCAATTTAGTTCTTAAATGAGTTCAGAAATGAATCATAAATGTTTCTTTTTTGTATTCTTAAATGAGTTCAAAAAGTAATAATTCTGTATCATATTTGTAGAAACAATATCTCATAAGCGAACCAATTTTGTTTATAAATGAGTTCAGAAATGAATCATAAATACTCCTTTTTTATATACTAAAATGAGTTAAAAAAAGGAATAATTAAGACCTTTGTTGATATTTTTATAATAAGTAATTGAAATGTTAGCCTTCATACAAAAGTCATATAAAATTTTTCAACAGTGCGAATTGATTCTCGCCATAAGAAAAGAGATGGATGTACTGCAACACGTTCAAAAAACTATATTCCTTTTCATCTATCAACAAGTCTGTCATAACACTTCAAAATTACGATCAAAATCTAAGATCAAGCCCAAATAGAAAGAAAAATAAAAAAAATGATTTTTTAATATATTTAGATACTTCCCTGCAAACCAAAGTTTCCGAATTTGTCTGAATTCTGATTAGTTCGTAACTATTTCGAGAATCCTTAACGAATTCGTAACTATTTCGCAACACTAATTTCGGAACATTTCCGAATAATTCGAAAGAGTTCCGAAATCAAATTTTCAAATTTAAATTGTGAGGTGTTTTAAATATTTCGAGTTGAAAAAAATTTGTAGGCCATGAGCCTAACAACATTTTAAATAATTTTCCATTTGTAAAATATTTTAATTTTAAACAACTTTTTCTTTAAAACAACTGATACAAGATATGGTTCTAATTTTAATTTTTACAGATGCAAATACAAACGACATGTCAGATTCACATTTACATATGTTCCGTAATAGTAGTTGCAAAGGATCTAAAATTTTTGGCATGTCATTTGTACGAAACATACAGTCTGGGGCATCTTAAGCCATAACTAAACTTTGATTCGAAATTGTTATTTAATTTTGTATTACATACGGTACAAAAATCATTAAGAGATCGTGGCAAATTTAATGCTTCATTTCGTTACAAATTCGGTGCTACAATTCGTTAAGAAATTGTAATGAATTTGTAAAGAATTCGTTACGAAAACGATAATTCAATTGTTTACGAATTTGTTACGAAATCGATATGTCAATTCTTTACGAGTTTGTTACGAATTTGTTACGAATACGGTACTCCAATTCTTTACGAATTTGTTACGAATTCGTTACTAAAATTCCTTCCGTATTCGTTACGACAATTCGTTACGAATTCGTGTCAACCCCTCCATACGATTTTCGTTACGAAATCCGAACGAATTCGGATGCCAAACTCGGAATAATTTCGAAAAATTCGTAACGAATTCGTTACGAATTCGGAAACTTTGGTTTGCTGGGTTTGTTTTACACAGTGATGTGCGGCGTAGACAACTTGATGTAAACAATACTATTGTCGACGGTGTCGACAATGTCGTGTAGACAATTGATTTTAACGACGTGTAGATAATTAATGTCAGAGGCTGCATGTTTGCTATGGTATTTAATTAAATTGAATCCAAGTTCGGAGTATTCGATATTTTTGCATATTCCAGACATGCTTTTTGTTTGTTCAATTTGTTAATTTTTGTTAAATAAACGAATTTTTCAAAGGACTTTAAGAATCAGCACAATCTAACAAGAACTTGCATTTTCGCAGTGTTGCATTTTGTTGACATTGCTTACACAATTGTCGACATTGTCTACGTCATCGACCATTCTCTACATTATCGGCACCAAAACGCCGACAATTAAGGACGACGCGTCGAGGAACATTACTGGTTTTACTATATATTAATACTACACCTGAATATTATCTATGTATATGATAAACGAAGTAATAATTTTTTCAAACAAAATTTGTCTAATATTAATTAAAATAATTTATTTATCGCTATGTTATAATAAATAATATGCATAATAAAATTTACAATTCAAAACCATTCGTTTTTTAATTTATTTCTGAACAAAAAAAGTCCGTTTTCGAAAAGCAATTCAGCCCGGCGATTGATACAAAAAGGGTTAATTTCCGAGTGCCGAAAAATAACTTTTCTATAGTTCTTTTTTTAACTCATATCCGAACAAAAAAAAGGACAATTTATGGTTCTTTTTAAATCAATTCCGAACAAAATAAGGTTAATTTTTGAGAGGCAAAAAGAGTTCATTTATGAGTGCCGAAAATTGACATTTCTACCCGAAAAGTTTCATAAATAAATTCGAAAACGGTAGTTTTGGTTCATTGAGTAGTTACTTAAATACCCAGTTGAACTACAATGGAAATTTTAGTAACGCAACGCCAGATCAAAAAGCCTAATAAAAAAAGCATAGAAGATTTGATCACTTCGACATAAACTTATGTTATTTCAAATCCTTCTAAAAAAAGTTGTAAAAAACAAGTCTTGCCCAATTCAGAGAGTTTTTAAAATTTTGAAATCTAAGTCAAAAATCACTTCCGTTTTTTATAACGTAGCACCAGCACATATTTTTGCTTACATCTTAATATCTAATCTCATTTAGTGCAACTTTAATACTGCGCAAATATATAACAGCCTTTTTAAAAATTAGACAATTTTATTCTTTCTTTTTAATATTTCTTCATAAAAATCGTCCGTAACACCAGCTTGGAAATGCACATATCCTTTGTTTGATATTATTATTATTTTTTTTAAGTTACAGAGAGCAATCAATGATTTTTATAATTTTGAAACACAAAACTTGTCTATATTTCCTTGTTTAGAGATTTTCTTCATATATCCTTTTCTGAAATGTATTAAAAAAAATTTTAAAATTAAATTTAGCAGCTGCATAACGTTAAAAATTTCTAAATCTCCTTTTACAAGGACTAGCTTAATACATCCTTTTTTGAAAACCATAAATTTTTGGTGGAACAGGGAACATCCCATGTTTTGCCGAAATTCGGTATACAAAAATTGTCTATATTTGCTTGTTTAGAGGATTGCAATATATTTGTCAGGGGTGGGCACGAGTGAGGCCATTAAGAGCCACATTAAGATTTTTAAAACCTTACAAATACCACCGTACTTAAAAAAAACCAAAAATAATTTAAATATAAATTAAGGTATTCAATACAGAAGTGAAACTACTTAAAATTAACAATAAGAGAGATTTTTGTGAAAGAGTCAGATAAAAATAGAGAGAGAGCATCTCAAAATAAATACAATACAAAATTTGCATATAAGAACTATTCTGTCTATTTAATATGTACACTGTCATTAGGTGATTCTATAATTGTTAATACATATTTTAAATGTTTTGTGGTAACTTAATATGAGATATATGGCAGTGATCCGCTTTTTTCGACGTGAAAAAATTACACTTATTGTAGTTCCGGACTTAGTTGTTGCTTTGTTGGGATTGTTATATACATATATGCAGACAAAATTTTTCGCAAACAAAGTAAGTCAGCGGTAAAGAATCTTTTGATGATAAATTTAAGTTTAAATCTCCCCCGAGAATCATAGGGATTTTACTTTCGCTTCTGTCAAGAGCATCAGCACCTATATGACTGTAAATCAAGCCGTTGCACAGTGTTGCGAGCCCATACAAAAGTTGGATAAAAATAGAAGGAGTCGTCCGATTTGGATGAAATTTGGAGTCGTGAATTATTTAAGGTCGCTGATATCAAATATGAAAAATTTTAAAAAAATTAATTCCATCATGTCTAAATTAGGGTTATAAATATCAATTTTTGAGATTTTTAAGTTTTTTAAAAAATTATTACCATATTTAAAATTCTTAAATTTACAATTTTTTTAATTTTGGTTTAATATATGGTTTATGATTTATCAAAAAAAATTATTTCTTTGAAATATGTTATATAGTTTAAAAGATATAAATATTTTTGTTAGAGTATTTTTTTACTAAACTATGCTGGAAAAACTTATATATTTTTAATACATTGACGTTTTCTTCTTTTTGAAAGATATTCGCTTTGAATAATGACATGCAAATATTAATTTTACTAATAATTATTTAATATTTTCTTTATGAACATTATTTGAATTAAAAAAGTGCTAATCTTCATCTTTATTTTCATTATAAATATACAAATTGATGTTAGAATCTTCCTCAATTATCTTTTTATTATATTTACTTTTTCTTTGAGAAGATAAAAGAGGGTCTGATGAGATTACCAAATAGGTCATAAGATCTGTATTGGAATTTTCTCTTGAGCACTTCCGCGTGTGATTAAGACGAGTATATCGAATATTTTTGTGGCTTCCTTCTAAAGCTTCTTCAGATAAAGTTCCTGCGAAAATAATTATTGTGAAAAAATATATCTTAGATCGAATTACTTCAAACTACAATATTAAAAGTTTAGTCACCTATTGGTAAATCGAAACATTTTACTACTTCGCATCCATGTACTAAAACTTTGTGTACAGAGCAAGGCATTTAATACCAATTGTAGCACTCTATGTACAAGTTCCTCGTTTTTCTCAGCAGCTTATTAAATTCATCAATCCAAATCCATATACAGCGTTAATGCCTCCATTGGTGACAAATTTTTTTTTTTCTAGGCTCACTTTCAGGATTGCTATTTGTTTTAGCAAATTGGGAAGCAAAATCTAACTCTTCCGCAGAATATTCACCAGCTATATCAGCTATTCTCCTTTTTTTTGTTTTTTCTGATGCCAAGTGAAATTGCATTTGAGGCCTTCCGCGACTTGTGCTAGGTTGCTAAATTATAGATTAATTTTAACTTTTTATATTAAAAATATTTTATTTTCTTTAAAGCTGTTTACTTACATCATCTGGATGTGGAAATTCGAAAGCTTTGAGATTTAGCCAATTCGAATTTTTTTTTAAAAAATATTCTTTTTTGTAACCACACTCAATCCACTTTCTTTGAAGTTTTTGACAAAAAACGCGTACTTTTTGTTTTACTTGATTTTCATCAAATACTCTTTCATCAATTTTTTCTTTAACAAAAGCTACGATGAAAGATACTTTATCTCGTGGTCCAGCACTAATCCAACTATTAAATAAATCGGAATTATTAAAAATATATGACATTTTTACTACAAATCACGCGTTAAACTTTTATGTAAATTGTTTAATTAAAAACGGTAAATGCATTGTGGGTGGCAATAGTAATCATAGGTGTACTCTACTTAAAAAAAAATTTACGTAATTTCCAGTAATTGCCTAAAAAACTATTACGTTAATATATGTTTGCAAAAAAAATATATATATTTCCGAAAAATACAATTAATTAAATATGAATCTTTTATTTTTTAGTTAATTTGTGCCCAATAATTATTGCAAGATCTTTAAAGCCCTTCTTTAACTTGTAGGGTACAAATTTTTAAAATTGTTGGCTTATTTCTAAAATGAATTAAGTTTTTTTCCGGTATGATATATTTCTTGTTTATATTAAAATACATATTATTCAAAAAATGTCCTATAATTTAAAAAAAAAAAATCTAAAAAAACAGACTCAGATCATTTTTTAATAAAATAGATAAGAAACATGTTTGTTTACATTTGTATTGCTGTTAAAACAATAACAATTTTTCGAAAAATTATGGAAAATTGCATTTTGGACCATTTTTAAAAATACGATTACTCAAAGAATCGGACGTATTCGGAAAAGTTTTTTGTAGATTCTAAAAGATAATAAATCATACTTACAACGTTTGTTGGTTTCAAAGGTAATCTCAGCAAAACTTGGAAGAAGCTGACTAATAAATTTAACAAAATTTTTTATTTTTCCATAGTTTTATCAATTTTTGAAATTTTTGAAAAAATTCAATTTAACTTTTTTCTTCCCAATAACAAAAACCTTACTTTTTACTATAAATGAACTTTAAATGAAAATTAAAAATATTAAAATATCTTGAAAAATGAGTTAACAAAAAAAATTTGCCTAAGTGCTCGGAAACGAAAATTGTACCATAAAAAAACTATGAAATTGTATTGACTTTAACAGGTGTAGCGTCTCCAAAAATTATTTAATGGAACTAAAAATTTAAATTCTTCTTAATTGGAGTATTTCCTTTACAACGATACCCATTTTGTATGATTTGATGAAAAAAAATTTTTGATTTTTGTCCACTAGACGCAACACTGTGCGTTGTCAAAAATACGGCTCACTCATTTAATTAATCTTTATCTGCCACCCTTCAGGGGGTCCACATACAAAAACACAAACTATATAAAAAAATGTCTATTATAGTTCATATCAAAAAATATGACCTCTAGGGGGGTCAAATGTATAAGCTGGTCCTATTACTTTTTTCCCCTCAACATATTTTCTGACACATACACTCTATCTGCCACCATTCTGGGAGTCACAATACAAAAACAACAAAAAATAGAAAATATGATTGCTCGTGTACACAAAAACGTGACGAAACTCCAAAAATTTAACCCTCAATACCAAATCACCGCCTAAGAAGTGTCACTTAAAAAATTAGTCACTTTAAGTTTTTAAACAAAACAAAACCGAGATTTAAAACAAATCTTTAGCCAATATTTTAAAATTTTGTTTTGTATTGGTTAAAGCCGTTCGCAACAACAACAAGTAGGAAATCTTCAATTCTAACAGGTGATTTTGACATGTATCTCAACTTTTGTTAGACTTCTCTCTAATCTAAGTTTACCTCGTAATTGTAGCATAGAGAAAAATTACACCATAATTAAAGAGAACGTCCAGTAAAGAAAACCAGGGTACTCATAAAATTTTTCGTCAAATCGTTGGTCAATCAACAATTGAACAACTTAGAATGCTATGGAATTTAAATTTAAAGAACAAAGCAGAACAATATGGAATTTGACGAAATATATAAAATCTTTCAATTTTTTTTAATACACTTAAAAATATAAAAGCGGCTCAATAAGCTGCATTTGCCCACCGTTGATATATGTTATCCCTTTTTTGAAATTTCTTAAAAAACTTGATAAGCTTATAAGAAGGCTACTGAAGAGTCGATGTAGCTACACACGAAACTGGTTGTCTAGTCTGCTTCGTTGTTTTTTCTACAAAGAACTTGTTGTTGCAACCTGTTGCTTCATAAACATATATGACATCAAGCTCAAATATTATTCCAAAGAATTTAATTTTTTAGAATTATAAAAATAAATAACTTGAAAAATTAAGTTACACAGCTAAAGACCGCGAAATATTTCTCAATCTGAATGTAAAACGACTAGATTAATATATGTATTTTTTTTTTGTGCAAAAGAGAGCGTCCCCAATTTATAAAAAGATTGGTTTTCAAAATTTATTATTGTCGTGTTCTTAAAGTAATTTAATGACCATCTTATTACTAAAATTAGTATTTTGAATGCATCCACAATTAAGTACGTAAAAGATAACTATTTTCTCGAATGGGCCTTCTGGTTGGCTATCTTTTCAGGTTGATCTTGACGTGAATAGTCACTTACCTTCAGAGCAAATTTATATAGTTTCTAACCACGTGTTTCTATTAATTTAATCCTCAGCAGTCTATATTGGCTTGCTTAGAGACTAACTATCTTCATATATAATTTTTTAAAGATTTTAAAAAAAAAATTTTAAATTAAGTTAAGAGTAAAAAGTTTCTCAACCTGTTTGTAAAACGTTCAGCTTCAAATAAATCTTTCAGAAACCTTATGTTTTTCAACAGAAAATTTTCTGTGCTTAAAATTTTTCTTATTTCGTTTGCCTCAAGACATACTGCTTATATCCTTTTCTTTTATGTGATTTGCCAAAAGTAATTGTAGGCTTAAAAAATTATGCCAATCTATTTAAAAAAGAAATCAGCAAAAAATTTTGCAATTGCGGTTAAAAAAAATTTCTTAGAATGCTATAATGATTTTTTGCAACGTTAAAGGAAGCACATTGGAGTTAAAAATATTCTTGTGTAAAAATTTTGCCTTAAGCTGCTTCGTAGTAGACCCACCTAATGTATCCTTTTTCGCAAACTGTACATGCATATAAACATTTTATTAGAGCATAATACAAGTTTTAAGAAAATAAATTTTATAATCAAATTGCACATAGTAAAATTTTACTGCTGCCTGCAATTACAGCTAACAAAATACAATAAAACCAAAAAAAAATTCACCTAAACTGGTGCAAGCAGTAGTCGTGTGGCTCCGGCTAGAGCTGTCAGAATGCCGCCATTAGCGCATAAATTTGTTTATTTGCAAATACAATAAAAATAAATGTCACATAAACACACCTACATGCATGCCACTGCGTACGTATGTGTTGCATAACTGAGATTATTGCAAAAACTAAATAAAATCCCTGCACATCATTATTATTTTATTATTTCACTGCATTTGTGTGTGTGTTTTTGTGAGAAATATAGAAGCGCATAAAAACAAACGACCTGTGAAACGTTCTTAGCACACTCACATGCTCGCACAGTCGAGCTGTCAAAACTGACATTAGCGCTTTGACAAAATGAGCGGCGCAAATTCAAATTTGTTAGCATCTCAGAATTCATACTCGATATACAAGCAAATTTATGATAATTGCAAAAACTGCCCGAGAAACGTCCAATTTGAGTAGACGCACTACTGTCACAAGGACATCCGGCGTGTTGCTATGGCAGACCTTTTGGAGGTGCGCCCCGCTGTTAGCTGGAAAAATTGAGTGCGATCCCCTTCTGGTTGTGATGCAAAAATATAAAATAAGCAAACTTCCGTTCATTACCCTGTGTGGCAGATCCTTTCACAAATGACTACGGTGATGATGAGGATGATGATGTTGATGACGATGCTACTGATGTTGCTGATGCTTTCTTTCTTAGCTGAGCTCATGTTGCTGATTTTTGATGAGTTTGACATGCGCTCACATTGATTGCCCATAAATAACATATTTATGTTGACAGCAATGGTTGCAATGGCTGCCTGCAGAATCCTGTCGGGGAATCCTTTCAGTACCACAATGCAACGTTGGCCACATAAAAACTAATAAAATATGCTTGCGATATTAACATAAAAGCGAATTAATGGGCCACGTCGACAATGACAGCGGTGGTGGCAAAAGACTTAAAGGATGTGTGTGTTTGGCAGTAAAAAAATACATATTAAAATTGCGACATTTACAGCTCAACACAAATAGCAACAGCAAATTCTATTTTATTATGATGCTGTTGATTGACAGGAAGCAAGGATAATACAGGCCAAGAAAGCAACAAAATTTTTATTTCTAATTGTTATTTTTACACATTGAATGCAGCAACAATTTGTCTTTGTGTAACACTAAGCCGAGCCATGAAGAGTGCAAGGATAATGCAAACAATAACAACAAAAACAGTGCTAATGAATCTTGATCTGTGTTAAGCAAAGCCAATAAAGGCAATAAAAATTTTTGTGATTCAAGAAAAGACAAACAGAAGATTGAGGAATACAAAAAATAAACAACATTTAAGAAGAGGATCAAAGAAAGATGTAAACGAATCTGATCAACGATATTCATAAAGTGTTAATTATAAGCTATTGTTATTATGAATATTCGAAAAAACGTTGGTTATCAGATTTTAAGCTTTCAGTGAAAACATTCAGAGATGAAAAAATATATACATTTGTTGATGCCAAAGAACGCACAAGGACTATAGAATAAAATTTTAACCAACATTTTTTAAAAACTTATTCTAATATGTCTTGTTACATATATCCTTTTAATGAAAACCTTCAGAGATGAAAAAAAATATATTCATTTTTCGATGCCAAAGACCGCACAAAGACTGTAGAAAACAATTTTAATCAACATTTTTTTTAAAACTTATTCTGATATGTCTTGTAACATATATCCTTTTATTTTATTCAGCATTTCCTGGTACTACAGAGCGTAAGAAAACGTAAGCAAAATTCTTACGTAAAAATTTTCCCCCAGTGTGCTTCTAATAGGACTGGCTTTATATATCCTTTTTATTTAATTTGCATTTTTGGTATTTAAAAGCAAGCAAGCAATATTGTCCAATGTCTGCATTGTAATAAACTACTTTTATATGTCCTCTTTTTACGCTTTTTAAAAAACTATTGTCAACTTGTGAAAAAATTGGTTTTAAGTTTTCCTTGTGCCTTCTATTATCAGGTTCTAATAAACATAACAGCTAATACTGTTCTTCTTCTAAAACTTCTTTTAATTTTTCAAGAACAGACAGAAAGGAAAATTCTGAATTGAAAACATTGTGATACATTTTTCTTATATAGGCAACTTAATAGATCCTTTTATTAAAACAGTTCGTGAGTAAGTGAGTTCGTAACAGTAGAAAAATTTAAAACGTACTTTAAATTTTAACTTTAACATTATTTTAATGATTTTAAGCTATATTATGAGAAGTTTTGAATGATCGTTTATTGTGAAGAAAATGTTTATAGAAAGCTACAAATTTATTAAATGTAAAATTGGTCCGTAACATCTTATTACTAAAAAAACCTTTAAACAAGGCCTCTTATGCTCTTTTTCAGAATGAATTATTTTAAAGTGTTAATAGTGATCAAGAGCACAATATCTGGTAGCGATAATAAATTTTGAGTTCAAGATCCTGCTAAATCTGCTTTAAAGAAAGAAATAAAAAATATCCTGATAACATAGCTTTAAATAGCTGAGAAAAAATTTTCCAACTTTGAGCGCAAACCAGTATTAGCACAGAGTTTTACTTAAAATTTTCAATATATTTACATTTAGTAATCAAGTCTGCATATATCTTGTTTTTAAAATATAATCTTTAATACAAACGAACGTTATTAAACTGCCAAAAAACGTTGAATTGAAAATTTCGACTCAATTTGCTTCTAATCAAAATAGTTACAAATATCTCTTTTTTTTGGCGGGCTTGAAAAATCTTAAATTTTTTTCCAAAGAGTGTTTACTGATAGCCAAAAAATGACTTCGTTTAAAATAATTCCCCAATAGCTGTTTAAAGCAGAGGCTTCTCATGTACTTTTTACAAAATAAATTGTGTTAATGCATAAATGTGTTCAGGAGCACAATTTCTGGCAGCAGAAAACAGTTTCGAGTTGAAGAACTTTCTCAAACTGATTTAAGGAAACAAATTATAAATATCCTGTTTATATATCACTTCAAATGGTAAATAGAAAAAAAACATTTCTCACTTTGAGCGCAGCCAAGTACCAGCAAAGTATTTTACCCAAAAAATTTAAATTATTTACAATCTGCAATATCGTCTGCACATATCCTTTTTTTAAACAACTTATGGTTTTGGTATTAAAGTACGCTAATTGACACTAAAAAAATGTTGGCAAGCAAAAATTCAAGCAATCAGCTTATTCCAGTATATTCTTACTATGTCCTTTTTTGGAAAAATATTTAAAAAAGTCGCTTACAGCTTCTGCTACGCATTCAATAGGTCACATATGCTTACTTAACGTTAACTCGATTCATTATCCTTGATATTATTCTACTAAGGAAAGTCATAAAACTCACAACATTCACTTAATGTTTGATTTTCTTATAGTTTTTCTTTTTTATTGCAAAACGAAATTATGACAAAAGGAAATCGACGTCTTCAAAGTGCAAATAAATTTAATAACACAGTAGCATTAGAACACGAAACAGCTAAGATTTCACAAGAGAGCTTTTTATAGCAAAACTGGGCGTGGACAAGCAAACAAAAGTAAGCAAAACTTATGTGATTTAATAGAATTACAGGAAAACGTGTTTCGATAATAATTCTTAGTGCTCTCAGGACATTTTGCAGGGATTTTTTTTTTACAAAGACGATTATTTTTGTGTTTTTATTAGCAAGCGCTTTGATTTTATTTTTTATGATTTTATGAGGAAAAACTTTGCGTCTTTTTATTTGATTTCATTCATAGTGAAGATTGAATGAAAAAGCGCAAGATTTTACTAATAAAACTGAGCGAATTCATATTCATTGTTTTTTATTGTTGTTGTTGTTATCCTTTCACATGTGCCAGTGAATGGAAAATAGCAAAGCTATAAAAGGCTACGTTTATTGGCGCGTTAATATTAATAATATAACGGCAAACATAAGCACAACAATGTTGTTGTATGTAGTTTTTACCAAGCAATGTAACAACAACAACAACAACAACAACATAGATGAAATAAGGACAACTAGTAACTGCAACTGAGGCGTAACTTGGCAATATTTTCACTAAGATTTTTCCCGCCCTGCCCACTTTACGGTGTCGTCATCCTTTTTGACGATGATGAAGCACAGTTACGTTGGTTATAATAACAACATCCACAACAAAAACAACAAAAAGAAGGTGTGCTCAGCAGTTTTAATGGTTTATTACTATTATTGTTTCCTTTCCTTTTTGCTTGTGAGAAAATAATAAAAACTACTAGAAATTGCAATTTTTACACCAAAGGATGTAAATATATCCATCCTGCACTGTTTAAGCAACGCAATGTTGTGACATAAAAAGAAGTCACGAACTATAAAAAAACCATGGAGTGTAAAATTATGATAAATGCGCATTGGTAGTAGCAAAGCAACAGTCGCTGCTGTTGCGACAATTTTTTATGCGACACGAAGTGATGTGCTCATAAAAAAATGTTGATGAAACTATATCAACAATACAATCTAAAGGAAGAAGGAGCAGCTTTTCATTGCATTTGCTTTAATTAAATTAGTTAGTTATCTTATTTGATGCCATAAAAAAATGGGAAAACGCAACAAAGATGGTGTTCGTTGCGACAGAATTTTGTATAATCGAGAGATTGTTATCAAGATGAGGGATAACCATTAAATGATGAAGGATTTCATATATATTTAAGATTTGATTAAAATTGTACGAGAAGCATAAAGAGCACACAAAAATCGAAAAATATTTCTTACTCATATTTTAACTGACTTGACTCTTCATCGTCACTACAAACTCTCAAAATACAATATTTAAGTAATATTTTAATACAATGAATATTTAAAAAAAGAAAACCATTTTTTGTCTAGATAGTTTCTTTAAAAAAAAAACCAAACAAAAACTCAACAGGATCCTTACAATAGCATAATCAAAATCTCCCAAGTGCTCTTGAGAGTACCCTTTACCTTAAGCACACGTTTGTGCAAAAGTGCCAAAACCACTTAAAAGTCATAATAAATAAATTTTCCCAAAAAAATTAGACTTAAAATATATATGATTGAATACTTCTAAACACACCCTCACGCGTTAGGCTAAACACAGTCCATAAACAATGCAAATGCAAACAACAACAACAACAACAACTGGAGTAATACACATTTCTCAATTACGCACAATTTGAATACGAGTACTCGTGAGTTTTATTGTTGCTGCTTTAGCGTCACGTGATATGCATCCCGCATAATAAAGTTATGCATGTGACGCTTTAGCTGCCGAAAGGATTATTTATAAGGCACTAAATAAAAACAAAATATGACTTATGAGTGTGTTGATGTGTGTGTGTGTGTGTGTGTGTAAGCGTGCGATTCAGTTTGTCTCACTTCAAGAGGCGCGCCTTTTTGGCTGTTGATGTTATTCCTGTTGTTCTTGCTTTTTTTGTAGCGCAATATGAAAATCTGAATTTTAAATTTAAGTGTGTCGAGTGTGTCTGAGCCCCTGAACGTTGTTCCTTTACTTCCAAAGTATCTCGAGAAGTGGATTTCATTGACTCGAGTATCGCCGATACGAGGACTATAGCAAGATAGTCGCATATAATAGAAAACATCCTGTTCGAGTAACTTTGAATTGCATTTGCTTTTGCTTTGAATGCTATTAATTGATGGGCAACAACACTTTTTGTATGTAAGCGAAGAATATGGTTGAATATTGAATGAAGGGAACACAGTGGAACCAAAATACTTAGAACATTTTAAAAAATTCGAGGTGTATATATTATAAAAAAATCTTAAAATTAATGAATTTTCAACAAGGTGGAGTGGCATCTACAATACCTTTTTTTAAACCCTCACGCGTACTGCGTATCCACACTTTTTTATAAAATTGAAATGCACATTTTTTTACCAGTAAACCCCAAAAGTATTGAGCCGATTTTTATAAAAACAGTTTTAAAATACACTCAAAAATATTTGTGTGTAAATATTACTAATTACTGCGTCTATTCTACGAATTTTATTCGTAGATTTCAGCCACGAACAGGATTCGTAGAATCGACGTATATTATTAGTACACATTACGAATATTTTATTCGTAAAAACCAGCAAAAAAAAATTCAGTCTGAGCTGGGTTTTGAACCTCGACTGTGTAGTTTATGGGCCACGCACTCTACCAGTAGGCTACAGCCACTTGAAAATCATACAGTTCCTTTTGTTCTGTAGATGTTCTACAAACAAGGCTGAACGATTTCGGTTTTCAATTTTTTAAACTCTACTAATAATTCGTACATTCTATTAATAATTCGTACGGTCCGCCAACGAATGAATTGTTTCTACTAATATTATTTTTCATTCGTAAAAAGTACGAAAGCATTAGTACATACTACGAATGTAATGAAAGAAATTACGAAGTTATTCGAACGAGAAATTTACGAATATTATTATTTATATGTACACAATAATTCGTACAATTCACTAATACGAATTGATTTATTTTTGTTTACGAATATCATGAGTGTATAAGACAAATATATTCGTAGATACCTTTGCCTTTTATATTTCGGGATTAGAGAACAAAAACAAATATTAATCATCGAAAATCACTTTATTGTTTTTCAAAATATTCTCCATGAAGATCTATACACTTTAACATGCGTTTGAACCAATTGTCGAAGCACTTTTGCCACTCTGATTGAGGTATCTCCAAAACATGCTTTCTGAATGCCGCAACCGCTTCTTCGGGCGTCGAAAATCGTTGTCCACGCAGTTTATTCTTCACGGTTGGGAATAAAAAGAAGTCATTCGGTGCCAAGTCAGGACTATACGGCGGATGACCCATCAAATCGATGTTTTGGGTGCTCAAAAATGCAGTTGTTTGAGCCGATGTGTGAGAGCTCACATTGTCGTGGTGAAGAGTGATCCGTCTTCGGCGGTTGGTTTTCCTGATTTCTTGGAAGACAACTGGCAAACAAATGGTTGTGTACCACTCAGAGTTGACTGTTCTGCGTTGTTCTAGTGGTACGGTTGCGACATGTCCATATTTTCCGAAAAAACAGGCGACCATTTGCTTGGAAGTGCTTCGTGCGCGAACAACTTTTGTTGGATTTGGCTCATCTTGAAACACCCATACAGTCGACTGCTGTTTACTTTCGGGCTCATACGCGTAAATCCACGATTCATCACCTGTCACGATGTCATAGACGTGTTTCGAAGCACCGCGATCGTATTTTTTGAGCATTTCCTTCGACCAATCGACACAAGCCTTTTTTTGAGCGATTGACAAATTGTGTGGGATCCAACGCGAACAAATTTTTTTGACAGTCAAATGTTTATGCAATATTGAATGTATGCTGGTCCCACTTATGCCTAAGGTTGCCTCAATCTTACGATAGGTAACATGACGATCTTGCAATATCAGTTCGCGCCAGCATCAATGGTTTTCGGAACAACAGCTGATTTCAGACGACCTTCACGAAATTCGTCTTGGAGTGAACTACGACCACGATTGAATTCACCATACCATCGATAAACACTGGTCCTTGATGGAGCTTCATCGCCAAAAATTGAATTAAGTTCATCCATGCACTGTTGCTGTGTTAATCCACGTCGAAAGTTGTAAAAAATAATCGCACGAAAATGTTCACGATTTAATTCCATTTTTGGACCGAGATGAATCTTTTAAGTTACTATAAACAACACAAATAGCGCTCGTATGTCAAAACGTTCTGAGTACGTATAAGTCAACAAATGCCAAACTTTGCGATAGAGCTTTCAGTTGACAGATTGCAACACCAGGGTTGCCAAATCCCGAAATATAAAAGGCACCCCTCGTACTACATCAGGTATAAGATACTACACCGTAAAGATATCACAATAAAAATAATGTGCATATTGTACGAATATTTGTAGAATGTACGAATATTTTGTTTACTTATATCATTCGTAGAAATTTTACTAATAAATTATTTGAGTGTACATGTCAAATTTGTGCTACAGCATTGTAAAGAAGTTTTTTCCTTTCGAAATTTTATTAAAAAGTAAGTTGACCATGTAAATATGTTATCAAAACAATTACTTGGACGAGGTCTTTTAAATCATCTTGAAGCAAGAAATTGCATATTTTTGCATAAAATTCTTCGTACTCAGTGTTCTAGTTACTTGTTTGAAAAACTATCATTTTGTAGGTCAAGCAGAAACTTCAATATTTTAATACCTATATATAATTTCATAAACTCCAGTAGATTGTTCTTCGTGAGCGCAATTAGATCTTGGAATTCATTACCAATTAACATTCAATTCGTATACAATAGTAAAACCTTTAAGCATTTAGTTTATGAGCACTTCTCCGAAATCTACCTATTTTCCTCGCTTTTCTCTGATTTTATCTGATTCCTTTAAATTACAGTATTTTATTATTATTATATATCATAATTTTGTAATTAATATAAATATTAACTCGATTATTTTTTTAAAATTTTGTTTTTAACTTATATATTCTGATTTTTGTTACTTATGATATCTTTCTGTTGTTATTTATTATGATTCTTTAAATTACATAATTTTATAATTATTTATCATAATTTTGTAATTAATATTAATGTTAACTCGATGCTTTTTTTTAATTTTGTTTTTAACTTATATAACCTGTTTTCAGTTATTTATGATATTTATTTGTTGTTATTTTCATTGTCAATGTGGCATTTAAAAGATTAAATCTTATTTGTCCAACAATTACCTCAATAAATACAAATACAAATACAAGCATATTAAATTAAAGTGTTGAGTTTTTAAGAAATCACTCCAGATGCCACGCATTGCTTAATCGTTTTCTTTCTACGCGTTTGTGTTGCGACAGTTTCAATAAACTCAATGTTGCTCTCTACTATTATCTCTTTTTATGCTCAGCTAGCACACCACAAGAAAAACAAAACAGATAAGCCTCGAGCAAGGCGAAAAGTGATATACATATACATTCAGTGCTGCGCTCCAAAACAAACAAAAAACAAAAGTAGAAATATTTTTTATTTTGTTTGACATGCATTGCCTTCACCCATTCCTAGCCATTGCAATGGATTGTACATTTCAAAGTACAGAAAAACAGTCACATTAACAAAGCTGTAAATCCAATGAGAACGAAATTTTTCCAGTGTTTGTATTTGTTTTGCAATACGTAATAAATGTGCGATTACAAAGGAAATACAACGACTAACGGTTATTAAAATTTTGCTTTGTTATGATGGTTCTTCGTCAGTTTTGCACATTTGGGTAGGTCAGTGATTTACATTAGATACGTAGTGATCTGCGTAGGTCTACATTAAAAATATATTTTGCAAAAAGCTCGATAAACGATTTTAAACTGTCAAACAACTAGAATTTGTATTTAAAATCAAGTATGATTTAAACTATCAAACATTTAGAATTTGTATTTAAATCATATAAAGTCAACATAATAAACATAGAGGTCATTTAGGAAAAAACTTTAATCAAATGGTAGAGCTCGACCAAACGGAAACAGCTGAAAAACAAAATCAGCAAAAATTCTAAAAACAACTTCAGTAAACATGCTTTGTTAGTGCAGAATTCCAGCAGGCTGTTGGACTACATATAATATAGGCATAGAAACTAAAGTAAAACAGAAATACAACAACAAATGTGGCATTATGAAATTAAGGAAAAAATGAGAAATTGAAGCTTCAAAATCTCATCGCCCCGATGGTGCAGTGCGTCTACGCGCTTGCACGGGCAATCACAAAGATTTCTGATGACGCGTTTAGCACGCAGAAATTGTACAATAAAATCAATTTGCTAGTGGTTTTTTTTTCCTTTCATATTGAAAAAACTTTGTTGTTGTTGTTGTTTCTTTAGAAAAATTCGTTAGAACAATTAATTGTTTCTAACTTTGACCTTAAGCTCGATAAACGATTTTAAACTGTCAAACAACTAGAATTTGTATTTAAAATCAAGTATGATTTAAACTATCAAACATTTAGAATTTGTATTTAAATCATATAAAGTCAACATAATTTTGCAAAAATTTTAAAAGTTTTTACTCGATTTGCACAAAAAATATTTGTGTTTTTATAATTTCAATAAGCTTGGACAACAACAATTACTTTTGTGAACAACAGGTGAGTTTTAGAAGCAGTGTTCTTACTATGGTACAATGGCTGGTACCATAGTTATTTTTTCTAGATTTTTCTTAGAATTTAGAATTGCGTTTCAAAGCATCAACCCATCAAGTTTTTATGGCAACGAATTTGAAAACCTGAGCAGCGCTTTGGATTTTGTGCATACGTCTTCAAACCATGCTTTTTCGACTTTGCAGTTATCCACCAGATCCAGATTGCAATACGAATGAGGATGAACGTGATGCTGAGGATCTCTACGCCAATATTATGCGCGAGACGTTTCAGGTGAAGTAGAGGTATCTTGCAGCAGTGATAGCGAAGATAATATACATCTTCAGGAGCTGAGTCGCAGAGCTCAGCAGTCAAAACATTGTGAAGGTGTCCAAATATGGTCAAAGAGCAACTACAGCTGGAAATTATTTTCCAAAAAGAATTGGGAAACCGCTACGTTGCCGTCAATGTCTCAACCGAATAAAATGCGATGGTCTTGCGAGCAATGCGATGGTAGCACTGTGCGTAGAAATACATGAGAATATTTGTTGACTTACATTGAGCCATAGTACCTGCTGGAGTATAGGCTTAAAAACTTACTAAAAATATTTAATTCTTTTTTTATTTTTGCATATATTTTACTTTTCTTATGTTCCTACCTTATTGTTTTAAATTAAAAAGAATAATAGATTTTTGGTTTTACGCACTCTTGGCTCTTAATGGGTTAAGAAGATTGGTAAAGGAACACTTGGCCTGCTAGTAGGTATATAATCTTTATCACTCTATTTTTACGCACAAAAGGAGGTGTGGTAGGTATAGAAAAATATATATATCCTTGATCAGCATCACTCCCTGAGCCAATTTAATCATGTACGTCCGTCCATCCCAAAAAAAAATTCGATATTTTAAAATTTAAATCAAGTTTAAAAATGAGCAAAGTCAGAAAAAACTTCGTCTACCTCCCATACAAAGTTATTTATCAATACTGTAAAATTTTTTAAAATTCCAAAAATATTAAAATGATGTCTTGGAATTTGGCACATATGCCTTTATTTCAAATATTCACTCTTAATTTAAAATTTCTCTAAATAGTTTGGTTGCAAATCACTTCTTCCTCCCATAAAAGTGACTAAATGAAAACTAAATATATTAAAATTACACAAAATTTAATTTATTGACTTAAAATTTTTAATAAATTCTTAAATTTTTTAAATATGATTAAAATTTTTAAAATCGAAATAAAATTCGGCCTACCTTAAAATAAAAGTGACATCATCGAAAACGCATGAGCTTCTTAAATTTCACAAAAATTTGTGCATTCACTGTATAAAAAAAAACTCTTTTTTTTTTCTTTCAATTTTAGCAAAATTATATAAAAACTATGCCCATCTCCATACGAAGTGATGCCATCAAACTAATTAAAAATGCATAACTTTGAATATACCAGAGTATTTTAACCTCGGCCAAGTCAAAGAAAATTCTTAACAAAATTTTTAGAATATAATAGAAATTAATAAAGAGAACATTACAATTTTCTTTGTTAAAATTTAAATTAAGATGGCAAACGACTTTCTTAAAGAAAATATTAATTTTTAGATTAAGTTGGATGACTTCGAGAAAGTGAGATTATGAAACAATAAAATTTTTATAGTTATTTGTATTAAGAAAACAAATGATAAATAAAAAAAAACCTCAAAAATATTGAATTTCGTCAAAAAACCGAGTCTTCTCCCATACATATTATACACTCTGTTTCAGGTCTATTATACTCTATTTCAGGATTATGGATCAGGTCAATAATTACCATGCGACAGTGAAATGTTGGAAAACTTTTTTCAATAGAAGTTCCCCATTAAAAAATGCAAAAAACAACAACAATTGAAATTTGCTGAGAGCTTATAACATTTTAATATTTAAAATTGTTTAAAAATCCTTATTTTCAACTATTGCAAAGTTATGGATCCACTCAAAAAATTGTAAGAAAAAAACAAAAGATTAATAATGTTAGTAATTTATTTGGCTTCCATTAGCCTTAATGACTTTAAATAGTCTTTTTCTCATAGTTAAAGCAAATGATTTTAATAAATTTTCGTTTAAGTTGACGATTCCCTGTTTCAGCTGTTCGACTGTATTGAATTCCCGATTATCTGCATAAATTATTCTTACTAAGATTCCCCAAATGCTCTCCATTGGATTTATATCCGGTGAACATTCTGGCTAATCCAAAACCTCGACCGCATTACCTTGGAATTACGTCATCGTCTCTTTACTGGTATGGATGGCAGCGTTGTCTTGTTGGAAAATGTAACGTTTTTCACAATTTTGGCCCATAAAACTTAAAAGTCTGCTGCGTAGTACTGTTATGTTGTCCTGACTACTCATACGAGATGAGGTTAATTGATTTTCTAGCGTTTTGTCAGAAGTAAACGCTCCCCAAACCATCAAAGTGCCGCCACCGAAATTACGACAAGAGAAATACCGTGGTTCTTTCCTTAGATGTTCCCAGTACCCATAAAAACCGTCCGGACCATCAAGGTTAATTTTTTTTTATCTGAAAATATAACCTAAGCACGAAATTTTGCTAGAAAATTTTATTGAAATAAGCATAATAACATACCGAGGTCCAATCAGTGACTATATGTTTTTCTGCTGTCTTTTGGCGCGGCAAGAGTCGCGGAACCAATTTCATTTTAGCGCGTTTGATATCTGGATTACGTTTAAGTGCTCTTCATATGGTTTGTCTAGAAATTTCCATCTAACATAAAGCGGAGAGATGCTTACAGTTCTTAGTTGAGGTGCTTGCGGCTCCAAAAATTGCTCTGTCATCTCGATCACTTAGCTTTTTTTCCTTCCACGCCCTTGTGTGCATCCATGTGTAGTTGTATTATGCAAATATGATAAGAAACCTTATGGCTCCGACCAATTTTTCGCGTAATTAAACTTGCTTTTAATCCTTCACTTTTTAAAGATATTATTTGCCCTTTTTCAACTTCGATCAATTTTTTCCAATGTAGTTCTTAACTTAAATTTGAGCTTTCCGGAAAAAAAATTAAGTGACAGTCTAGAAAATCGTGAACAAAGTGGTTGATCCATAATTTTGCAACACTATATAAAGAGCATTTTTAACTAATATAGAATTTCTTACTGTAACGCGCTCTCAGCGAAAGTTTAGTGTTGTTGTTTTTTTACATTTGTTTATGGGAAACTTTTATAGAAAGAAGTTTTTCAATATTCCATTGAGTCATTGGAAAAAGCTCGGTTTTTGAGCTGATCCAAAATTTTGAAACTGAGTGTATGACAAAATTAATAATATCGAGAAATTTCATAGAATACTATTAGAGACTAAATGTTTCACTTAAAAAAAAACTGAATTAGACATGCAGACAAAATACCTCACATTCAAGTGCTGGTGAATTGAATATGATACAGCACAGGGCGTAGATATGGGGGGTCTGCGAGTCTGGACCCCTCCCAGAGCTTTGAAAGCATTACCAAATATCTCATGTTATTGTAAATTAATTCTAAAATTAATTTAAGCACGAGTTAAAATGTATATATATTGCCAAAAATTCTTCTTTTTCTCAAGAAAGCTATCAAAAGTTGATCTAGATCAGAGTTCAAACTGTCAAAATCGGACGACAATTACTAGAGACATAGCGACATGTGTAGCTACCAGAAATTCGCTGCTTATGCTTGGTTTTCACTATGTCATTTTCAGTGATCAGTTGTTGTCAATCAAATTGAAAATAATAACACGTTGACATTTTTTCTAACTTTGGCAATCTTGGAAAATTAAAAGCAAATAAATTATTAAATCGAGCTATGCAGAAAATGTTCTAGAGTTTTATTAAGGCCGCTTATACAGCCATCTGTCTAGAAACCACCTCCCAGTGGAAAGCAGGTACTTTAGGACATTCTTGCATTAGAAAATTTCTCCCTCCCATACCTAGGTCCATTGAATACATCACACAAAAACTATCCTTTGAAAGGAAGTTCGATGTATCCATTCCCTCTCGAGAAGAGTGGGAACTAGGAAACCATTCACCTCACAATGCCATTGAGATCTTTACTGATGGATCAAAACTAGATGGCAAAGTAGGTAGAGGAGTCTACTCAGAAGCATTAAGCATTAATTTAGCCTTCAGGCACCTGACCATTGCAGTGTATTTCAAGCTGAAATCGCTGCTATACATGAAGCGTTAACTTGGCTTCAGGTAAATGAAATATCTGCTAATTCTATTTGCATACTTTTTGACAGTCAAGCCGCTTTGAAAACCCCAGGAACTGTTGAAATAACATCTGAAACAGTTCTCAACTGCCGCAGATCTCTAAACGAGATGGCAGAGCAGCTTAAAACCCTTCTAGGATAAGGATTTTCTAGGAAACTGCAAAGCAGATGAACTCGCTTGTACAAGTACAACCAAACAACTATCTTTAGACAAGGCAAGCCTTGGTATTCCTCTCACCACATGTAAGCGCCTTACACATGAGTTATCCTGCATCAAAACCAACAACAGATGGTCACCAGGAAACACGTGTAATATAACACGGCAAAGATGGCCTAAACTCAATCTTAAATGTTCAAAAGAACTCCTTTCTCTCAGTAGAGACCATATTAGCACCATGGTAGGGATCCTTACAGGGCACTGTATTATTGGCAGACACGCTCAAAGATTAAACATACTCCACAATGACTTTTGTAGAAGCTGCATAGATGAGGAGGAGGAAGAATCTACAGTACATTTCCTCTGCACTTGCCCAGCGCTGGCTCAAAAACGCTTCCTCCACTTAGGGAACTGGTTCTTCAATGAACTCGACGAATTCTCGGAATCTTCGATTTACCGAATCCTAGGCTTAGGAAACAGCTCAAAGTGGTTTAAATAGAGATAGGAAGAATTAACCCTTGGTATCACAATGGGCCTCATAGGCCTAAGTGTGTCTCGTTTGAGACAGCCACAATAACCTAACCTAACCTTTATTATGGTGATATATCCAATGACATAGTGAAAACCATGCATTAGATTCAATTCAACAAGCCATTAATTTTTTTAGCTACCTACGGTTTTTCGACGTTTCAACAAAGTAAGGCTGTGTTACATGACATTCGGCTTCACAAAACTGTCTGGTATTCACAAGTATACTTTTTCAAGATTATTACATATTGTTACGGATCTACAGATCTATCTATTGTTATCTACACCACTAAATGGAATTGTTTTTGTAAAAATAAAAAATTCAATTATAGATTTTCTGTATTGGAGAAGGGCGCGGTTTTAACCTGATTTGGAGTGTAGTTGAGCAGTCTCCAGGCTTTAATGAAAAAATTTATTTTCGAATTTTAAGTTAATTTTTTTATATATCAAAGAACCAAGGCACGCGCCTTATACAAACAAGGTTTGGTCTTTGACCTGAAGGGAAAGGGATAGATTTATTTAGAGGAATTGATTGGAACCATACGTAAATTATTGATTAGGTGAAACAACCGTGAAAGACAATTTGAATTGCTTTTAACCGAGGCTAGTGTTAAGCCTTAACCTCGGCAAGCATTTCCAGTCCTTAGTTGTTCCTGACCTTTAATTCCACATTTTCCAGAATTTAGCTGTGGATTTTTAGTTTCCAGAATTCTAAAATGTAGGATATAACAAAGAAAATGAAAAGAACCATGCCCGAGCCCGGATTCGAACCAGATACCTCTGAGTTGATAGCCTAGCGCACTCTCCACTAGACTACAAAGGCCGAAAATTCATATTTGCCACTTTAACGTTTAATTTCTGTATTTCATGTCGTTATTTTCTATGGGAGAAATTTGAGGCACATTTTTTATTTTGCAGAGAAATATTATTACGGATTTATTAAATTTTATATATATTTCTTTTAAATTTAAAAAAGATTATGTGTAAAATTTAAAATCGATTGATTGCCTTGTACTTGCTGCTTTATCAGTGATGTTAAATCAAATATATTTTTTGGCGCCATTTTGAATGGGAGACATTCCCTGTTGTAGTGCAAAATTTGAAGTTGATTGCTTTGTGTTTGGGGCAGTATTAGTGATTTTAAGTCAAAATTATTTCATAGCGCCATTTTGTAAGTCGTAGTTGTAGTGCGATTTTACTGAATTTTAGAATGTTTTGAATTAAAAAAAGATATTCTAATGTGCAAAATTTCAGGTTGATTGCTTTGTATTTACCGCTTTCACATTGCTTTGACATGTTTTATGGTGCTGAGTATTTTGTATGGGAGGTAGGCGAAGTGTCACTCCGGTTTGAATGATTCCGGTTGAAACTTCAAATTCTAAATTTCAAGTTAATAACTTTATTATTGTAACTTATACAACAATTTTTATATTTCTATGGGAAATAGACGTTGTTGTAGTGCGATTTTACTGAATTTAAGGAACGTTCTTAATTTTAAAGAAAAATTTTAATATGCAAAATTTTTTCATATTTCGATTTTGGGACTTTCATAGTGATTTTATATGCACCATTTTGTATGTAAGAGAGGGATAGTTGTAGTGCAGTTGTATTAAATTTTAAGCATGCACTTTAGTTAAAAGATAAATGTATATCAGCACAATTAAAGTCGATTGCCTTGCGTTTGCATCTTTTGAAGTGATTTAAAATGCATAATAGCGCCATTTTGTTCGGGCGTAAGTGCCATTATACTGAATTTTGAGCCTATTTAAATTTAATAGAGATATTGAGCTTTAACAGAGATTTTACATGTTTGGTTTTGTCATTTTGTATGCGATGTAGGTTTGAATCACATTTAAATAGAGGTCTATGAATTACATTTTAGGTCGATAGCACTAAAACCGCGGAAACTATTGAGCATATGAACCAAAATGAATGCAAAAAATTTAAACACATACGTACATATATGTGCTGAATATGCGTATGCTAACTTTTAATAATTCGACATGCATTTCTCTCATACATTTATTTTTGAACCGCTAAGACTTGGAACAAATACTTCACTTTATTAAAACGGAACAATGTTTTTCTCACAAAAACAAGAAATTTGCAACACTTTGTAAAAAACATACATTTGTAGCTAAATTTCTTTTATATCCAAAAGAAACACATAGGTTTTTTGTTAAAAAATTTTTTTATAATAAGAAACCACGGAATTCATAAGAACACATGAAGCAGTAGAGTGCTTCGTTCTCCTTGTGGATAGCGCATTTTAAATTAAAATTTTTTGATTAATTATTAAAATTTGTGTCTAAAGTTGTGCTTATAACAATTATTAAATAGCGATTGATATATCAATTTTTATACTAGCTGACCACATAAGCAGTGTTGCCACTATGAACATTTTTTTATCAAATTCTTCTTTTCTTCTAGAGAAAATAATCTTATTCCATAGATGACTCAAACTTTTTTTGTCAAAATGTGTTCGACCGTTTATGCCGCTGATTTGGCCTCTTCGACCATAGTGCAGTGGCAGCTTAACGGTCTAACGCTTGCAGCACTGCTGCCAACTAACACCGTTAAGTGACACAAGCGACGACATGAAAAAATAATGGTTTTTAAAAAACCCGCATAATTCACTGCGTTTTCTTGTAATTCATACACACAATCTAGTCAACGTATTCAACGTTTAGTTGAAGGGTGTGTTCAGTGTATGTATGCAAAAAAGTGAAGTTAAAAGAAATAATTCACAGATTATCTACGCTAAGGATATAAAAACATTATAATTTCTTTTTTTATATTACTCTTTTGTGGAATTGGATTTGTTGAACACGCACACACGTCGGGATATGTTTATTATTTTATGTCATACATGTATGGTGGAGAAAAAAAAGTAACGCTGGAATGTGGGCAATAAATGTGATAAATGGTTATTGATATTGTTGTCATGAAGTTGTTGTGTAGGAATGGGTCAGTAGATAGTAAAGGCAATAACATGGGTGTGGTTTTTGAACTTATAATGCATAATATTGTTGTAAATATTAAAAATAACTTAAGCTCAAGTTTTGATTTAAAGGATTTTATATGGAATGAGTTAAGTTGTGGTGGAAGATAATTAAAAAAGTCTCCCCCACTTCAAGTGTTGCTTACTTTTACTTAAGAAGCTGCTTGCGACTTATTACCAAGAGTCCCCAAGGACTCACCTTGGACAAAAAATTGCGGCATAATGTCGCAAAACAGCTTCTGCAACAACAAAGGAATGATGAAAACAACAATGAGGGTGTCCATCTAGTTATAATAGCAACACTCCGAACGACCTCTACACTTATAATAACGCCGTTTATTTGCCTAACGTAGAAAACCAAAGAAGGACTTTGCTATTTGTTATAATTGTGCTAAGCATGATGATGATGATGAGGATGATGGTGATGCTGAGACCGCGGCTATGCTTCAGATTAAGGCGATGATTTCATAAAATGTTTTATGGCTGCATCGTGGAAAATATTTCATTAATTTTAATTGGAATTGTGGCATAAAATTTCGTGCAAAGATAATTACAGGGCTCAAGTTTCAGTGATGGAAAGTGAGGGAAGGGAGAAAGATGTTGTAAAAAGTTACTTAAAAATTAAAATGACAAAATATTATTGCCGACGGTGGGTATTATTTTGGGCTAGTTTAATGCAAAACAAATGACATAAAAATACTTAGAATAATTTGAGCGAAGTCCGGAAAAATACTTCAAGGGTCTTGTGCTTTATGAATTTTAAATCACAGTGGGTAAATAAAAAAAACACATCTTAAGAAATCTGCAAGAAAGGAAAATAAAAATATTTCTTTGTTTTTCCCTCATCTCAAGATGTATAAAGAGAAAATTCCTAATTGCTGCAGTATTTTTATAGCTTTTGAATGGTAGCTACGTATTTGCGAAGCAAAAAATGCAACACTGTCAGAGCTTAAAAAGAAAAGAGCTTAAAATTTTGCGCCAAATTAACGTCTCAACTCAAAGATATGCCAAGAAAAATGCCCGCAGTACGCAAAAGCATAAACAAACAGAAATCCTAAAGGATTAAAAGTTAATTGGAAAAACAAAAATTAAAAGAGGGCGGGCGAAAAAAAAAATAAAAAACACATAAAAATTAAAAAAAAACACTAAGGAACTTCCGCAGCTAAAGAGTGAATAAAGTAAAAATGTTCAATTTAAACATCAACTGTAAGATTTTGCCAACTTATGTTGTTTAAAAACAATCTAACAAAAAATATTAAAATTTTAAAAACTTGTTTTATAACAAAGAAATCTAACAAAAACAACAGCTTCGTGTTAATAACCAATGTTTAGAAAGCCACCATTTTGCTTTATTTGACAGCAACCACGCAATTTTCACGTGATTTACTTGCTGCCCACCAACCAGCTGATTTAAATTTTCTCTAACCTGACAGCTGCTAGCTGCTAGGTTAAATCTAATTAAAATTCCATACAAAAAGCATGCATAAAAGTAGCAGCTCCATTTTCATTAAGCCAATTTTACACAAAGCTCCTCTTTTATTTTCCTCGCACATATTTGCTATGCAAAAAGCCACAATTGGCCACACTAAATCTTGCCGCATTTTGCGTATAAGCGCGCCTAAAAGCTGTCAACTGTTGCCCACAAATTTACTGCATTTTTTTACTGCACCCGCCTGTCCAGCGCTCAATATGTGTACGTTACTTTATTACGCGGTATTGATATCCTTTTTGTGTGTGTAGGTTTTTTCTCCACTTTCTTTCTCATGCTGATTCTGAGTCGCGGCGCTGTTTGTCACTCGCCTGATTTATGTGTGCGCGAATAAAGCACTTAACGCACTGAAAATCACCGCGTTTCTACTTCTATTTGTATAAATCTTTCAACTACATAAATCTGACTTTTTGGGGTATGTTGGCAAAAACCGCGACAGCGCATCAAATGAAATTGAATTGAGTTGAAAGGTTTTTTGTTTAAATGTTGCATTTGTCTTTTATGTGGGAGTTAGACAAAGCTGAAGGTGGTTCTGTTGGAAAGTTGGAGTATTTTGTATTTTTCTTTTTTGTTTGCGGTAAAAGCTATTGGACGATAAAGGATTTATTGTGGAGTTAAAAATTTTTTGTTGTTTTTGTAACCAATACTTAATACAGGAAGAGGCAAAATATATGCAAAGGAATGCAAACTTATATAATTTTCTAAAATGATTTTTTTAGTTGATTATTTTTACTTATAAATCCTAAAAGAACAGTTTCAGCAAAACAGTTCAGTATCAGCAAAGTGATGAATCGAGAGAACAAGTGTAAAACCAGGAAAAAATTCGGTGGTACAATAAACCAAACTTAAATTATGTATATTAGTGCGCTTGTCAAATAACGTTACAAATCGACTTTTCCGTATACGCAACTTCAACAAAGTGTTTCTCATTCTCCATAGAATATTTTTTGCAGAAATCTATAGTCGAGTATTTTTAGGGTGCTGTACAAGAACAATATATAAAAGATCACGCCATAAGTGCGCAGAAATGGAAATTTACTGCGCAGCCTACGTCATATGTGAAAATAAATCCACACAAAAACAATACATACACAAAAAACGAAACTAAGCAAATGAATCTGATTGGCTTATTGGAAAACAAACGAAATAGAGACAAAGAAACGGTCAAACTGCTCTCAATATAAATCGAAAAACATTGCTATTTTTGAGTGAAGTTAATACCCCAATAGGATATACAATTTTTATCAAAGATAGTAATGAAAAATATTTCTATTTCTTCTGGACAAGCGTTGTTTTTGATTCATAATTATTTCATTTAAAATATCAAGATTTTATAAAAAAATGAGGAGATTTTCAAATCGAATAACCCTTTAAAAAAAATTTTACTACGTTTTTTTTCAGTTAGTTCGACACTCTCTTCTCATTCACTTCTGACGTCACATGCACGTGCTCACAAAGAGAGCGGACATATGCATGGCGGAATCTTGAATATACTATAATTCCTGGGTGTTTTTTAAGTTCTGAAATTTAAGTTTAGTAATTATTTGATATTTCCGGAGAAATTTAAGTAACAATTATTCAATAAACATAATTTTTCTTAGGAAATTTTTAAAGTAAAACGAAATTTTACACCTTTCCGCAATTTTTTATATACAGTTGCGAACAAAATTATGGCTGTCTTCTTATATTCAGATATGTTTGAATAAATAGTACTAGTCTACAAATTTCGTATCCGCTAAGCCCATTATCATTCCTGTATGTACTTTCAACGCTGGTTTCAAATCTGTACTCTATTTCATATTTGCATATTTTAGTGTTTTTCGTAAATTTTGCAGATTTCAGGGTCAAAAAGAAAAATATGTTAATATATTTGATATGAGGTATTAAACTTTTTATAAAATAGTATTAAAATAAACTTATTAGGTTTTTGCGAACATGTTTTATTGCTTTAACTGCAATTAGTTGATGAATTTAATAATATATTGAAAATATCAGAATTGTCGAGATATTCTTTCTTTTGAAATGCTTTCTTCTCTTGATATGCCCTTTGGAAGATGTTAATGGATCTGAAGAATTTAAGTTATAAGTTCTTAAATCTATATTGACTGAGTATTCTTCAAATTATCCACCAAAAACAGAAAGTCATAATTTGTATATAGGTTGGGTTAGGTAAATAGGGTAGTTCAACGTTACCGGCGCTTCCGCGGGGCCTATAGGTACATTGAGAGTTCCTTTTTATTATTTTGTGGTTCCATGTTAACCATTATATTCATTATTTTTCAAATCAACCTGTGCTTAAGATGTCTAACAGTGGTGTTTTCGCTAAATCTTCGAATTTTTTGAAAAATCTGTTCCTTATTTATCGGAGTCGACGGTTCTGTAGATTTGGACATTCGCATAAAAGGTGAGTTATTGCTATGTTTCTTCCGGATCCTTGAAGCTCCGACAGAAGTCTGTGGCTGTTATGTTCATTCTATTGGCCATTATCCCAATGAAGCAATAACCTCTCAGAACTCTAACAAGAATCCGGATTTCTCGTTTGGTCAAAAGCAGAAGGCTTTCGGTTCTGTTTTCATTTAGCTCCGACCAGAGCCTTCGATATATATTGCAGTCACCTCTGGAGGCCCAATTAGTGTTAGCATTATCTCAAGCTTTAAGGTCAATACTCTTTTTGACGACGCATTGTTGGAATATACATATCTGTATAAGCTCTGTTTGTACTTGCGGTTACTCCACTCCGGTTATTGCAGATACTGTTCAGTGCCAGTTTACAGTTTTGTACCGTTCGAGCCTTCGTCGTTTTACTATTCAGCGCTTTGATGGCCGCTTGACTATCTACAAAAATTACTACCCTTATGGGGGTAAGATTTTTCCTAAGAATGGCCTGTGTAGTTTATTCAATAGCACATATTTCTGCCTGAGAAACGCTACAGTAGTCAGGAAGTTTGTAAGACTATTTGATTTATAGCGTTTAACAGTATACACCTGATCCAGTTCTGTTTTCCATTTTGGAACCATCAGCATATAATTGGCGATTGCCGTTGAATTCTACTGCCGTTTCTTCTCATTTTTTTCTGCTGGGGATGGATGTTGTGTATTCTGCTATTCAGGCTTGTGATTCGTTGAGGCGAATCGCGCTTTTGGTCGCCAAACACTTAAGGACCTCTTCTATGGGGAAAGATTTAGCATCATTTCCAGACCCACCTGCGGCGTTGATACCATCGCTCCTTTAACTCCTATGCATGCTGGCTTTTTAACTCCTGTTAATGAGCTAAGAAAGCTCTTTTTGTGCGCTATCGTCCACCACACAAAAGAGCTGTAGGGAAGAATGGGTCTCACGATCGCTGTACACATCCAGTGGATTATGTGCGGTAGCCGTCCCCATTTCCTGCCAAAGACTCTCTGACATGCGTAAAGAGAGCATAGTGCTTTTTCCTTCTTTCTTCTGTGTTGCTTTTCCAGCTCAGGTTGTTATCAAGGATAACTTCAAGGTATTTAGCATCCATGGAAAGCTTCAGAGTTACTGCGTTCAGTTTCAGTTATGTGAAACTTTCTATTTTCCTTCTTCTTGTGTACAGAACGAGTTCAGTCTTTGTTTACACCAAGTCCATTCGATTCTGCCCTCCGCGATAGCTCGTTCAATGCCCCAGTCATTAGTTCGCTAACTGTTTGCAGGTATTTCCCGCATATTAGCATGGCGACGTCATCGGTATAGGCTACCACTTGTGTTCCACAAGTTTTGAGTGTAGTGAGAATTTTGTCAACCACAATCAGCCATAGCAAGGGAGATATGACTCTCCTCCCTGTGGTGTGCCTATAGTGACCTCTTTCCTCACCACGCTCATTCCCATTTGTGAGCTTATACGTCTGCTGTTGAGCATTTTATAAATTCCCTGGGTTATTTTACTGTTGACTCCTTTTTCTACTATAGCATTCTTTATGGAATATGTATTCACATAGTTGAATGCGCCTTCGATGTCCAAAAAAGCTGCTAAAGTATATTCCTTGTGATGAAGGGTTCCTTCTGTGACTGAAACCACCTCAATCAGTGCCGTTTCACTGATTTACCTTTAAGGTAGGCGTGTTGCACACTACAAAGATTAGTATCGTTCAAGGAATCTCTTATGAGAAGATCTATTATTCTGTCTAGCGTTTTCATCATGAGCGATGAGAGACTAATAGGCCTGTAATACTTTGGCGCTGAGTGTATTGGTTTCCCAAAGCTTTAGGAATGAAAGCAACACGCACTTCTTTCCAAATTTTTTGAACATATCCTGTCTTGAGACGACCGGTGAAGATTGCTATAAACCTGGGCATGATTCTGGGAAGGGCATGTTGCATCATGGCTGGCAGGATTCCATCAGACCCTGCAGATTTGTAGGGCTTGAAAGATTCAATCGACCATTCTACAGTTGACCTTGTAATAATGTTGGGGAGTTCCTGTAAGGGTTCTCGTATTTTCATTTGCAGGTTGCTGTTAGCTCCGTGTTGCTCCGGTTTTTTACAACCTGGGAAATGAGTTTCCATGAGTAGCAAAATCGTTTCTTGGCTGGATTCTGTCCAGGATCCGCTGGACCTCATAATGCATCCCGGGACCGATGAGTCTTTGGATAGCGTCTTTCGAAGTCCGGCGGCTTCACTGGTATCCTCAATGGACTCGTAGAAATTTTTCCAAGATGTTCACTTAGCTATTCTTACTTCCCTTGTATAGGCATTTAACGTGGATTAATATGTTGTCCAGTCTTGCTGAAATTTGCTTAACATGGCTTTCCGGTGAAGTTTTCTGACCTCTGATCGCCTCTTTTTGAGGTCGCTGGTCCATCAACTCGTAAATGTTGGTTGGCGACTTTGAGACTTTGGGCAGAACATCTCGAAAGCCTGGTTCATTTGTATATATATAACGAATATTATTGAAGTGTAGATGCAACAAAATAACATCCTACCATTTAAAAAAAAATTATTTTTTTAATGATTTATAAAAAATTTAGTTTTAGACCACTGTTTTAGTAAAATTAATGTTATAAAGGCTTGTTCAACTTCCATGATTTTTTTGTCTAGTACTCTTAACATACGTTTAACCGTTAAGTTGATTTTAAAGAAATAATTTTTTTGTTTAAAATTATAAATTTTTTATAAACAAATTAAGAAAACTAAAAATTTTTGGTCACCTAGAAAATTTAAAAATAAAAATATTAAAAATAATATAATTTGCCATAAACAATTATGTTATTAAATGTTTTAAATCTGACCTATCTGTTTTGTGCGTGCTATTCAGAGTGCCGCACAGTGATGCGATTGGTACAAGTTAGACGAAAAATATTATTTTGTGGTAGTTTTCGATTTTCAAGGTGCTTTTTTTTTAGACTGAACTAACGCTCAGGGAATGACCCCTCTAAATGCATAAGCATTGTGTTGATTCGGAAGATGGGTTGACTAACGCTCAGGGGATGACCCCTATAAATACATAAGCATTGTGTTGATTTGGAAGATGGGTGATAGTTAGTTTGAGGGTAGATAGATGGAGTAGTGTTGGTGAAGATTTGTTTTAAATTTGCACAGCTTAGAATTTCCGGAAAATATGCTCGCAGGGAGACTATTCTACAACCTTACCGTGCAACTAAAAAACGAATAATCTCGGTAATACGAGGTTCAGTTGGACATCGAGGCAATGGTAAAGGGGCAGCCTTGAACAGCTGCACGAGTGGACCTGGCAAACACAAGAGCTGGTGGCGTCAGGCCATGTATCTCCTTTGAACACTTCCCATGGTACTGCCTATACAAAAGGCTTTGGCAACCAACATTGCGTCGATGCCCAAAAGAGTTGAGAGGATGAAATACTTTCATCCCCAATCAAATATATCGCACGGCGTTGAATTCGATCCAGAAGCTCCAACTAAGATCTTGAAGCCCCTGCCCAAATGTACGAATTGTACTCCATTTTCGGTCTAATATATGAGGTGTAGATCATGCGAAGATGCGAATAGGAAAGTAAAAAAAAAACTCTTTTAGAAATTGTTGACAAGTGAGCGTGGCATTTGCAATACAACTTAAACACATTTTGCGCTATATCTTAGAAATAAGATAAAGCTAAACTACGAAACAAAATCGGACATATACGTCTTATATGTGATTTTCAAAATGGTGAAAAATTTCGGAGTGATTGAAACAAATTTTGAGGTTCTCTTAGAAATGAGATAAACTACGATAACAAAATCAGACATAGACGTCTGTATAAAAAGTATACAAAATTTCAGCGAGATTGGACAAATAGGCGTGGCAGCTGCAATACAACTTAAACACATTTTGCGTCTTTTTTATTATTCTTGTCTTTGGTTCGAATCACTGTGTGGCGTTACATGCTATAATAACTTGCCAAGTTCAACGATGTTTTGAAAAAAATACCTTTGTTTTAATTTTAACTGTACAAACATTTGTGTTCAACTTAAATGAAATGGTTTAAAACTCTATTTCAAAAACACATTCCTTTCATATGAACACAATTTCATTTAATTTTAACACATATTTCCCTCAGTGTCTAGGCATTTCGGTAAATTTTATAATGCAATTGTAAAAGTTTGCTCTTAGGGAGAATGACAAAAATACAAAGTATTGTGATGTCATTAGGCCAATAGTTAAGCATCTTAATTTAACGTAAAAGCACCATCAATGCAGAGAAAACTACATGCCAATTAAGAAATAGTTAGTGTACGACAGTAAAGGTGGTACCACAAAAGAAAAATCCAAAGAATAGCAAAATCCAAAGGAATAGCTGAAAGTAAATCTAAATGAGTTAGTTTGAAATCAAACATCAAATTTAAAATTACTATTTTTAACTAGTACCTCTTTATACTGCCATTTATTGTATTGTACTTTTTTAACTACTATCTCTTCTACTATTTTTTGCTGATATTTATACTACTCTATCAACTCTTGCTTGGTTGGGATAATGGTAAAGTATGATTTTTTGGCACGTTTCCTTTTATTATATGTGTATTTATATCTTCTTTTATGCATATTACTACTATTTCCTATTATTTCTTCAACTAATGTTTCAACTGCTATTTTCTACTACTATTTTCTTCTACTATTTATATTGTTTGTTATACTATCATTTTACCACTATTTCAAGTACTATTTTTTACTCCTACTTATACTTTTATTTTCGACTTTTACTTTTACTACTTTTTCCTACTACGTGTGCAATGATATTATTGTAATATAGTGTGATATGATGATATCGTATGATAATATGTGACGAGGGATTTGGTATGATGGTGTGGTATGCATATTTATACGCCTTTTTCCTTCTACTTTTTTATACTTCTATTTCTACTACTAGTTCTTATACTTTAACTGCAACTTTTTTTCTACCAGTTATTCTACTTTTTATTATAAGTATTATAAGTGATAATAACTAAGACAAGGCTTTGGATAGCTAGACATTACGACGTTCCGTAACAGCCGGATTAAAACAAGGATTGGCACAGTCGCTATGACAAGGATAAAGATACGGTGTCATGTGCAGGCTTAAATAGCTCTTTCGTGCTTTGCCTTAGTAAGCGGTAAGCAAGTAGTTGTGGCAAATTTATTTTTTGGAATCCCTTATTTTTTATGGATGGCCTACTAAATTTAAAAATTCTGAGATTATTTATTACTGGAAATTCACATAGAATGTGCTCCGGAGTATTCTTTGCAGAGTATATTGACACCAAATTCGTTTAAATAAAATTCTGAGGAAACAGTGGCCTGCAAAATAGCTTGCTAGAATTGGTAGGCCTATTTTGGATATCTTGAAGAAATGTTTTGATTTAGCTTTACCGGAATACCTTTGTCATAGCAGTATGCTCTTTTTTATTTTTTTGCTTTTCCTTCTTCTTGTTACTCACTCTACTATAAGAAACTATATTTTAAAATTTATATAAAAGCCTTTAAGATCTTTGAGAAATATAACAATTATAAGACCTGAACGTTTTCACAGTATATTTTAAAGGTGGTGATTTCAAATTAAATTTTTTTTATTTCATCACATTAAGTTCGTTCACATTTCCGCAAAAAATCTTTAATAAGAATTTTGGAATTTCAATTTTAAAAAATTACTAAACTTAAATTTACTTACTTGTTTTTTTAGTACAAATAGTAAAGAGTAATTTAACTACAACTCACTCAAACTCATTACTAATGTTAGTCGTTAAGAAAAGAAATAATCATTATTTGGAAGAAATGTTTTGTAGGCTAGTTGGTTGGTTTTTCTATTTAATTTTTTTAGTTCAAAAATTCATATTCGATAAATTTAATATTCAAATTGTATGATAAAGGCTTTTTTTCTAATTTTCCTGGTTGGATTAATTCATTGGGAAAATTATGACATATCGTTGAACCACACTCCACAATGTGTCCATTTTAATGTACATAGTGCAAAATACGAGACATAAAACTCAACACATTCCTTAAGGTTTCACTTACGTTTTTGCGTATTATTTTTTAAAAATTGGCCAAAAAAGGCGCAACCACCCTTAATTTTTTCTCAACACTCCAACTGATTTTACGTAGGTATGACTTTTATAGCTTTCCGCACTCTAAAGAAGTTTGTCGAAATTTGACTCTAGCCAGACGTTGACATGAAATCCAATAAGTGAAAATTGTGTGGGATTTAATTGATTCTGCTAGCATTTCACATCATTGTACAACCCAAAAAAAAAGAAAAATTAAACAACAAAATTCCATTCACGCGAATTTAATTTGCGCTCTACAGAGTTGCCAGTCTTTAGTTTGAATGACATTTGCAAAATTAATGACTTGAAGGCGCGTTGCGTTGCCATATTGGAGCAACATGGTCAAAGCTTAATGTTGATTAAAATGTTTTTTTCTGGACATCTATACTCAAACAAGCATATATAAATATACTTGTACATATATTATTTTTTTCAACGTACGTTTTGGGAAAACTTGCTGTGAAAGCGTGAAAAAATGCGAGTTTATTTCATTTGGCTTGGCAATATTGACAGCGGAATGTGTACAAAAAAAGAAAAATTAAAAAAGTTAAAGTTGACCAAAGCAAAAAAGGACATATTTGAAAGCAAATTGTTGCATGCAGTTTCCGCTGTAAAAAATGTGCAAAAAGAATTAAGAAATTTATACGACAAATATGCCAAAAAAACGTTTTGCAAAAACTTGGAAATGCTTTAATAAAATGTTGCAAAATATTTCAAAGACATTAAAAACGCAGGCGGCATTAACAGAAAAGTAAGCTCCACGCTGACAATTAAACAGCAGCACATCAAAATAAAACTAAAAAAAAACACTCGAAAAAATTCAACCTGAGGAAAAGTCATTTATCGAAGTCGAACTCTGACAGACAGCTGGACAGCCGGACGCACGCTCAGACAGTCAGTCAGACACTGCCGTAGGAGTGAAACAGACGTTTACATGTCAACATTTTAATTAAAAAAGGATACGCGCGCATTCTCATATGAAAAACGAATGTGTTTTCGCAAATATTTTATTTTTTGCCCCATTTAGGCTGCGGTGCGGGAAGAATTTCGCGCTTTTTGTAAGGATGCCAGTAAAAAGCGGATGGAGTGAGTGGGCATTTGCACAAAAAAAAGGGTGCGAAATAATGAACTCGTTTCGCAGTTACAAACAATTTCTTTGCTATTTACAATGAGTGCGACGCATTTGCATCCAATGTGCTTGAGTTTCTAGGGTCAATGGCGACTGTTGTCCAGTGGAACAATAGAAAGGCTCATAGAAAAGAAAAAAGAAATGTAAAAATTTTAGAGTTATAAAAAGTGTTTCTGCATTGTTTGGATCATTTTAATTTTATTTATTGTTTGCTTGCCACTCGCCGTGCCACACACAAAAACACATACACATCACCATTCTGTTTTAGTGTTTCATCGTAAGTAGTCTCCAATGACCATTGCCATCAATTTGACCATTCCCTTAGGTCCATAAAGCCACCCATTGAATGATACGTGAATGAATGCAGCCGCCACCGTAGCAGCAGCAGCATTCAAATTAGATGAATTGCTTTTTGGTAAACTGAACCTCGCCGCCTCAACCATAGGAAGTCATTGAAGCTTACACTTTGGTTATTTCCTCCCCCATTTCTAATGACTTATAGAGTAGCCCCTGCTTGGGTGGTGCACATTGAATGACCCACCATCCCATGCTGGTCGGCACAATTGTTGCCTTGTTCTCATCATGTCAATGTCTGCGGACATTTATTGTTTGAAAGCTATTACCCAAACCTACAAGGTGGCAACACACAGTGTTTTTTTTTATTGTTTTGTTGCACTTGATGATTGTTACGTCGGCATTTAGTTGGGAGTCGACTAAAGTCGAGAGTTTGCCTTGGATGAAGGTTGGAGAAAAATGACTGTAAAGTGATGCTTATAATTTTATGCATATAATTGAGGGATATAATCGAAGTCTGAATACAACAAGAAATCCTTGGTGGCATTGCAGTTTGGTAACCGTTAGATGAAGTTGAAAACTGTACAAGTTTTTACTGAAGTGGTTAATGATCTTATATTTGATTTTTTTTTTTTATATTTAACCTTCATATCATGAACAAAAATCTATAAAGCAAAGCAGTCCGTAATTTTTTTTTCTTGTAAAAAACAAAACGGGAAAAGAAATTCATGATATATTGATGAGTTCGTTGTCAAATTATAAACTGCAATTTTGTTTAAATTTGCAATTTTCATTACAACCCGGAAATATATTTTTTGAGTCGTAGAAATGGATTGCCTTTTTCTATAAAATAAGTGGTGTTTTAAACGCTGCCTTACTATTACCCTAAGCCTGAATATAATCAGCATTTTACAAAATGAGAAGCTTACATGGAGAAAGTATATATTTAAAATAAATTTGTCAATGTTCGAAATTTGTTACAATGCACAGTGAGCGATTTAACCAATCTAGCCCTTTCAAGACCACAAGGTTTCCAGAGATGAAACAAAGTTTTTAAGATCATCAGATTGTTTAATTGACTTCAATTAAGCATATTTAAAAACAATTGCAAGAAAAAATCTTCAGTTTTTTTTTTTTGTAATTTCTTGGGACATGGGTGTCCCTATGGTCCTTAAAGGTAATATTTTCTTTTTACTTATTGATAAAGCTTTTAATATAACATCAATTCAAAATTCGATATTAGTTTATGATATGCAGCAAAGCAGTTTCTTTTTTCTATAAAGCATAGGTGCACTTTGCATGTTTTACAAACATTTTGAGTGCGATTTTCAATACCCGATTTGGCACAATTTTCACATCGCCTACAAAAACTTTCTTTTTTAATTCCATAATTGGGAGTAGAGATATAAGGTTAGATTCGTTTTTTCGAAGCAAAAGATGTAGATAAAGCTGATCTTCAACGTGATGTAAAATTACCAATCAAATCTTGATATAACATTTGTCAACAAATGAACACCTCTTTTTTTCCATCCACTTCATAAATTCCAAGCCTTGAGAGTTGACTGAAAATGTCTCCACTTCTCATATTTTTGTCTAATGATATGTCTTTTGAAAGAGCCTTTCTATTCACTCGAACTATTCATCACGCTTTTACATTCCGCTTGATAAGTTCAAGTTGCAATGAGGGCGAATTAAAAAAATTATGAAATTATTTCACATCCCAAGGATGCAATTAATTCCGTGAACTCTAAGGCAACTGACTCACTTAAGCCGATTTCAGTAGATTTCGTTTTTTTAACTGTGTATATATCAAACTGAAACAAATATCCCGTATCTGAATCAGCTCTACACCACATTTTAAAACCCCGGTTAAAACCGGCTTGTTTTTATGAGTTGTTTTAATATATTATGGCCTTTTAATTTTATCATGTATTCATCGATTTCTTGGCATTTGGTATTATGCATTACTGCTTGAAAACATTGATCGAAATGGGTTATTATGGGTCTGTCCTTAAATGCCGTATCATGACTGGCAGAATTTTTTCAGATTTATTTTCAGTGTTGCAAAAATGTTAATTACTGCGGATTTACACTGTGTGTGCACTCATAACTCGAGAACGAATAGTTCAATTCTGACGATTTTGGGCTTGATGGATTCATATTAGCCAAACAAAGGACGCTATGGAGAAAAAATGCGGCGTGGCACCTCCCATACCACCAACATTTTCGATATCGAATAGCTTTGGATTTATAGGGATTAGTGCCTCGATATTTGGTATTCGACAACAATTTACACGTGCCGTTTCACTGATATTTTATAGGCGTTCGACAAGGTGGCGTGGCACCTCCTATACAATCTAAATCGGCGATAGCAAATAGCTTGATGGTGGCCCAACAGAAATATTTATTGAATTGAAAAACCTTCTGTCTGAGTTTGGAATTGAACCCGGGCTACCACGGTACCTTAACTTATGGGCCACACACTCTACTTAGTAAGCTTCGGCCGCCACTAAAATGGGTGTCGAACAAGGGGGCGTGGCAAAAAGTACAGGGTTTAATCTAGTTTCCTATGGAGAAAAATTCAAACTTTGAATTTGGACTTCGAAACATCAAATTGTATTAGAACAACAGAACATTTTGTAGCTTTCTACATTGTTATTACAATTAATACCTGTTAAGAAGAACTTGTAGGAGCATTTTGATATTCAAAGAAAAAAATATTTATTTTTTTATAAAATTCTTGAAATATTAAGGCTTCTTCCTAAAATGAAAATGTTTTGAAAAACTGCAAAAAGTAGCAACTAATTTTTTGTATGAACTATATGTGAGATGAAAAGTTATCAACAAATTCAATTTTCATGTAAACTTATGCGAACAAAATTTTTGGCAGTCAATCAAAGTGTTAGTTTAATTTTTTTTTTATTAACCTTCCAGCGTTAATTTAAATAAAACCTAGACTTATGAAGCAGTTTATTTTATTGTAAATTAGCCTTCATACCTTCACAAAGTTTTTCCATAACAAAAAATTACAAAAGATGCAATTTATTTTGTAAATAAATAAAATTAAAAGAAGTTTAAAAGTTTACAACTTTTTTAAGGTAATTTTATTCTTAATAAATTAAATAATAGTTATTAGCAGATTTTAGCTGAACTACTAATTTATTTAATTTTAAAGGAATCTTTCAATACTAAAAAGATTGTCTTCATAATAAAATTTACCAGACTTTCGCTATGAAAAAGATATTAGATATGAAAAAGACACGTCCAAACAAAATCTGCACTTACTCTACACTCAAAAAAATCTGCTTCCCTAAAATTAAGAAACTGTGTGTTCAATTCATAGGCATGGGTTTTTCTATATTCTATACAGGTTTCTCCTTAGAGTAGAGAATTTTTACATGATTTAACGATCTCACGTCTTGATTTCGTTGCAACGTTATCAAAACAGCTTCTTATTTTTGAAGACAAGTTTTTACTTAAATATAAGAAATGAAGGTATGATAAAAGTCAAATTTCCAAAAATTGTATAAAAGCAGAAATAATTTGAAAAAAAACTGTATTGATATCAAGTCCGCTTGCAGCATTCTACAGTATGATTTCCTTAATTTGGAGAAATATAAGTTACAATACTTGGATATTCCATAGAAATACATGTAAATGTATCTTTTTTGTGCACCACAAGGGATTTATTTTAAGGATGCTTCTCTTATATTTCAAGAAAAATTGCTTTAAAAGTACTTACAAAGCGAACAATTCTAAATGAAGCAACAATTATAAATGAAATCAAGCGACGATTGTTTAACAACTGCGATGGTCGAATGGATAAGCTGATAGACTTACGCTCACGCGGCCGAGGTTCAAGTCTCCGGATAGTGGTCATTTTTCTATTTAATTTAATTTTAATAATAATAATGTTTGCAGTTTTTCGTCAGTATAAAAATAATAGTTCTCACGGCATGCTGTTAAAAATCTTCAAATTTTTTTTTTTTCAAAAAATTCTAACATTTTTTCAGGGATTCGAAGAAAAATTTCTTATTTTCAAAGAAAAAATTTCTCTTAGTTATAGCCGATGATTAATAAACAGTAGAAAATTTCTTATTTTCAGAGAAAATGTTTCTCTTAGTTATAGCCTATGATAAATAAAAAGAAAAACTTAATCAAATGTCATAAGATGTCAACATAATTGGGCTTAGTTTCTTCAATTCAACGAAATAGTTCGTCGGTCTTTGTAGTCTAGTGGATAGTGCACTAGACTATCAACCCAGAGGTTCGAATCCCAGAGGCATGCTTCTTCTCAATTTCTTTGTTCTTTCCTACATTTAAGAATGATGGCAAACTAAAAATCCACAAATAAATTGTGGAAAATGTGGAGTAAAGGACAGAACATAACTAAGGGCTGGAAATGCTTGCTGAGGTTAAGGCATAACACTAGCCTCGGTTTAAAGCAATTCAAATTGTCTTTCACGGTTGTTTCACCTAATCAATAATTCACGTATGGTTCCAATCAATTCCTCTAAATAATCTATCTCTTTCCTTTCAAGACAAAGACCAAGCCTTGTTTGTATAAGGCGCATGCCTTACCTAAGAAAAACATTACCTATCCTACTTTATCTATTTCCTTTTGTTAATGTGACTTTATTTTAAGACTACTACAACATTAGATTTCCCTTTCGATGTCTTTTTTCAGATTTTATTGCCTAATAAGATATTTAAACTTTTTATTTCATATATCTGATGAGCTCTTATTGTGAAATATGTTGAGCACTAATGTGGCTAAAGCTTGCTGTTCAAATTTGGAGATATCATATTGAATTTTATTGATTTTACTTGTTAAATTTTCATTCGTAAATTTTCATTCATTTACTTTAAACTATTCGCACTATCTGTTTTCTCTAATAATAAAATGTTCACAGCTTCGCCACTTCGAAAGGAACGAAGAAAGGAAGGAAGGGAAAAAAGGAAGGAAGGAAAGAAGGAAGGAAGGAAGAAAGGAAGGAAGGAAGGAAGGCAGAAGGAAGGTGGGAAGGAAGGAAGGCAGGAAGGATGGAAGGAAGGAAGGAAGAAAGGAATCATAGGTTTTTAATGAATCCAAGTATTTAAAAAAATATGAAAAATCTTTAATCCCTCTCAAATTTACCTTGAACTTTAATAAGCTTGAAACTCCCTAGCCATCAATTATATATCTTATTTTGCCATTAACCTGAATCACCCTGAGTAATTTTTTTTTAAATTTTCAGAATGACCTGTTAACGCAAATATAAAATGGTTTGCACTAAAATAAGCACATTTTAGGTGTTTGTGTTTACCATGCCATATGGCAACGACAGGGTGCTTCGGGCAAACTTAACTCTGTCTCTGGACGTCTTATAATTTTTCCAAAATATGTCAAATTCAAAATTTTAAAAAAGTGTTACTTTTCGATAACTTTCTAAGCTCTGTTAGTTTCAAGTAATTTTACTGAAAATTTCAAGCTTATAAATAAAAAATTTCTAAGGAATTGAATGCAAAACTAAACCATTGCTTTTGCTAAGTTTTTCCATGGTGATTTTTCAAGCTCTTCCCTACAAAACAGTTGTGTTCTTAGAGCAGTACGGTATATCTAATATCTACATATGGCAAAGCTTAAATTCTGTAAAAGTTTAAGTCTTTCGCGGATATGGCAGCAATTAAAATTCATATCTCAACACACATGCTCGCATTTTGCATCGCTAGCCTGTGTGAAGGAAGTGGGAATATCGTAAAAATTTACAATCAAAATCATGCAAAAGGATTAAATAACATCAATGCTGCTGGCATATATAAAATAATAAAACCAACCAATAAATGTCCCTATAAATTTTCAAACCTTCCCAATGTTTATATTAGTGCATGTGTGTGTTTTACCGAGTGCGTGTGTGCTTAATTTTGATTACAATTATCGCGAAAGCGCGTCAAAAAGAAAATTAAGCCGTGCACACATCACACACACACACACTCAAACACAAAAGAACAACACAAATAAACATAAGATTTTATTACCTAGAGAGTATGCAAAATGGGCGTAGACAACCCCCAGAAAAATTTTCTGAAATGTGCATATGTGTTGGCGGCGTCATGTGATGCATATGTCAGTGTATGTTGCGGGCGTTGTTCTTATGTTACGACTGTTAAATATTCACTAAATCTCATGCAACCATAATCATAAACATTTATGATGCAACATGCCAAAAACAACAAGAACAATAACAGCAGCGTCAACATGAGCAACAGACGTCAACATGACATAAGCTTACGTTAGGCGAGCGAGCAAGCAGTCGGGGGCGCTCACCACTTGTCAGCGAAACTTGCAAGCAGAAAGCCAGCAAAAAGCCAAGAAAAACACAGCCGCAAAAATGAAATGAAAATCCTTCAAAGTAATTCTGCAGGATTAAAGTGTTAAACGCAGCTGCTGATGCTTCTGCTGCTGCTCCTGTCTATGCCTTCGAGCTATTTTCAGTGAGCAGAAAAAAAAACAAAAAATAAAACGTGATTATAACTTGACGAATAATTGTCAGTCATTCACTCGTTTATTGTTGGGACAAAAATGGTATTGTTCACTTGGTTAAGTAATTGCAAATATTGAATTTTCAGCCAAAAAGCCACCAGAAGGGGTTAAAATTTTAAAATCCTAGATAACAGAAAATCCTTCGAACGTTACGGGGCTTAAAAAGATAAGCTTTCAACGTCCGTTTGCTTGTGTGACCTTTTTTGTTGGTTGATGCTTCGTGACAAGTCGCTGAAATGTGTGGTGAGCGGTCTTAGACAGCAATCAGAAAACTGATGCCATCCATTGATAGCATTTATGAAATAGCTTAGAAGGGAATTAAAGATAAATGCTTAAATGATAACATAGTTTTTATAAAAATTATTTCCAAGGCATCAATAAAAATTTTGAAAAATTAAACATTTATGTTTACACTTAGCGCGATCCATCAACTGATGAAAAAATTGTAAAATTCTACTGTCAGGAATTAAAGCAATTCTAGTGTTCTGACTGGTCTAGTACCCAAACTAATAAATCACGATAAAGATAATTTCGAAAAAAAATCGCAAATCAACTCACAGGTAAATTAAATTTCTTCAAGAAAATTTATTTTTATTTAAAGGACGAAAAAAACAAATAACCATAAAAACCACCACTACCGCTACCATAGTTATTCCGGAAAGCAGCTCACACCTAATACTGAAATCAGCCACAAACATTCAATATGACACCGCAATAAAAAACACCAAGCCAAAGAACATCAAAGGATTTTGAACGCAGCGGATTTTCATCCGTCGCTTTGCTTTATTGAAAAAATGGTTTCTGCTGTGCTCAGCTTTTCTTTAGAAAACGCAAAGAATTCTGATGCGGATTTGTACAACACGCTTTCATGGCAAACCTTGACGTATTCTAACAATTGTTATGCGACAAAAATGACAAAAAGTAGCGGTTGTTAAAGTGGTTGAGTGGGTGGTTCTGGTGACAAAGGTGGCTGGAATATTTTTGCATTTAATACGCATTAGAGCGCGCATTATTATGATACGCTTTATTTTGTGGTTCAATGAGTTTTTACTACACAGCAGCAGCGGCTTAAGAAGCAACAAAATGCAAAAAAAAATGACAAAGATCCTTTTAGCAAAAACTTCATTGAAGCGCATAATGAGCAATCGGCGGATATTGAAAGCTGCTTAAGTAATACACTTTTTTTTCTATTCGCTTTGAGTTGACAAAAGCGCTCTATTTTACAAAAATTGATTAGAGTTGAAATAAATTAAAAAAACCATATCCTTTGATATTTATTACCACCAACATAAATGACACTAATTGAAACAAACACTGCGAGATTAACTTGCAGCCGTGCTTAAATGACTTCAACTTCATAGATTAAGAGAAAAACTTGTGCTGTTTATTTTTGGCAAGGACCTCAACGTACAACTTAATCGCGTAAGTGAACATGGTGAATGTCCTGCAGTATCTCAATGTGTGTGCGTATGTGTGCTTGTGTGAAGAACAAAGTGCCGAGCCATAAATTTTGCAACCATTGTAAGGAACAAGAAAAAGTAGTCAACATTTATTATAGCGGTATTATCTGTGTGTGTGTGAGTGTGATTGTGTGTTTCCATGTGTTCCTTTCGAAGGGACGGCCATGTGTTCCATGTAGCAGCAGCTTTTGACATGCTGCTCAAAGGCCAGGACAAGGACACACAAAGAGTGCAAAGATACAAGCGCTGTTATTAATTGCGGTCGTTTTTCCCGAATTTGCTGCTGCTTCTGCGAACTCTCTCTAGAACTCGTTGTCCCTGTTGGTTTAGAGTTTATAAGCATCACTTAGATTATTAAATGTTTTGCAACAATAAGCACGATATTCAAACAATTGAGTGAAAAATTTTACATAGGAGCTTCAAAATCAACAATTTGTTAGTTGAAAACCCATATTTTCGAGCAATTTCGTCAAAACTAATTTCTTAGCAACGATCGACCCGTTTTTTAAATGAGGAGATCAAATTGGTTTTTTTTTTGGTACTACTTGCAATAAATTAAAAAATATTTTAAAATCATTGCCCACACAAAAAGTTAAATTCCGAGAAGTTTTTGAAAATAACCTATAGAAACTCGAAAGCTTTGACTTTCCCGACGTACCAATTTTTTTAACTGATAAGATTTTTTTAAGCTTGTAAAGTTTTTTATAAGCCCAGCGTTGCCACCTTTATACTTTCATGAGATTTTTGATTTTTTAAAATAAATCGAAAATAATGACAATCAAAAAAGGTCAAATATTGTAAGGTATTCTTCAAAAATAGTCAATAGCTGCATTATTTGAGTAGTAAAATGATACAATGATATATTTTTTATCAAAGGATCACAACATCGCTGAAAATTTGCTAAGCACCGATCGATAGTTTTAAATTGAGATAGTGTTTAAAATTATTATTTAAACAATTTTTTTATTTTAAAATGTTTAATTTAAATAAAAAAAAGGTTTAGAATTAAATTGTTTCTTCTCGTCAAAAAATTAAGCATTCTATACTTGAACCTAGCACAAAGATATCAGTTCACACTTATGCTTTAAAATCTCAATTTAAGTTTTTTTTTTTCTAGTATAGCAAATATATAAATCAATATAAGTAAGAGAAATTGCTTTTTATCAAATGTTTTTCATAACCCTACTCAAATATTTACTTAAGTGAGTATAAAAATATATTTATACAAACGGTAAGAAATCTTGGAATAAATTTTAATACAAGCAAAGTATTACAGAGATATTTAATACAAAAAGTAAAAAAATATTATATGCTTCTCAATTGATTACATTGATTTTCAAATATATTTTGTTTTGCATTTTAATACAGTTTAAATATTGCAATGATATTTTATACATTTGGAATGAGTTCAATACTATGGTGAATTTTGTATTTAATTTTTTAGGTATGCTGTATTATATTTCAATACAAATTTGCATTAATTTTAACACAGTTCAAATATTTCAACGATATTTTATACTCTTAGGAATCAATATGATACTTTGGTTTATATTATACCAAATATTCAATACAATATTATTTATTAAAAATTAATTTTTATATTTGGCCAGTATTTAATTTTAATACAATTTTGGTGTGGTCATATATGTAAGCCTAAAAGTATTAAAGTTTATTCCAAGACTTCTAACCTTGTAGCTTGACCCAAGCAGAGACATAGCTTTCATGAAACTAAAAAATTTTGCTTACCAACAAACATTTTTTTTCTGAAGAAGAGATTGTAGCATGTAAAATTTTGATATGCATTGATTTGTTTGAGCTTATGAGCGGATAGGGGATGTACGCTTGAACTTTGGGCTCTGGCTCGTCGGCAATCGGAGTCGAATTCAAACCGCAACTCACAAAAATTTTGCTGCCTACAAATTATTTAAAATTTGCGTGCATATTTAATAGAGCGTAAAAGTAAAAGATACAGGAAAATAAAGGAAGAAGAAAGGAAGAAGATATCAAACTAAACACAGCCACTAAGAAGTTATGCCTATTTGTGGTGATCAATGATGACCTTGATTCACCTTTGCCCTCCAAACCATGAGCAGCGTGTTTGACCAAATAATAATTATGCTGAACCCTTAAAAATCACACAACCACACGCACTGATGTCAGATATCAAAAAGTTAAATTTAGAAATTCATGATCTTTTAAAAATAATTCATAATATTGTTAATAACAATATCAATAATAATTTTGTAGCAATCATATTAGATATAACTTAAAACAACAAAGTTTAAACTTGGCAAAAATTCTAAAAAAAAACAATTTTCGCATTTCTTTTTTTTTATCATTAAAAGTATAAAGAAAAATGTTACCAAATTTTCATGTTCTTATTAAATTTTGTAAATTAGGGATTATAAAAATATTTTAGTTTAAATAGAAAAAATTTAAGATTCCATACTAACATTTTTCTTTTACGAGAAACACATCGAAAAATAGAACATTAAGGCAAATGAACTTAGGTTTTAATAAAAATAACCAAAAGATCAAAAATAATAACAATTTGTTGTAAGCGTCATTTCCATACAAAAAAAAATGTGCGAATATTTACTAAAACTGTTCGAAAATTAAGACGAGAGAGTGGCAAATCAAAACAAAATATCGAAAGAATATAGAAAAGTAAAGAGACTTACATTGCTTAATGTTGGTGCTCCCACGATGAAAGTACTTTCATAGTAAGAGTGATTACGCTGAAAATTACGTTGCTCTTGTTTTTCTCCTATTTTTTCGACGATTAGAAGTGGTATTTACTATCACATAGTTTTAAATCACTCTCTTAAATTAAACATTTAAGAATCAAGAGGAAAGTAAATAAGTTTGCTTATTTTTTCTTGAGCGTAAACGAAACATTTTTTTTCTCAAAGATAAAGAGAACAATGTGGCAATTTTGAGGTTACGTTTTTTCCGAGTGGTATAAAAGTCATTATATGCCGATGGTGGTTATATATTATTTAACATATGTATAGAATTATATGCATGAATGCACACTCTTATGCTTATTTTTTTTTTTTTATAATCACTTATATATCTTTATGTTAAATTTAGATAATGGCCTCTTACTTTAAGTATTTTTTTATTTTATGCTAACACTTAATAAGCACTTATTTATATTAACACGTTTAACGTTTCTATTCTAGTTTTATATAAAAACATTTTATAACATTTTGCATGTTTTTTTTTTTTTTTGTTCTTAATGTCACTTCGCGCAAAATTACGTTATGCACTATTTATTTTTATATTTTCTTTTATCTTATTTAGGAAAATATTAAAAGCTTAATATTGAATTTAAACTATTTTAAATATGATTTTAAATTATTTAACAAATTTTACAACTTTTAGATTATTAAATAGGGATTAAAAAGCAGTTTTAGGAATCAGGTTTTGTTTGTGGTCGCGTGACGTCCGTCCACTTTGACTGATCTTTCGAACTGATCCCACGAGGCTTTTAAGCATGAGCTGGCCGAATGGTGAAAAGGTCGGGTGAAGTGATAATGCAATTTAATGTAGAGTTGAGCATAAAATTGGTGTCAATCTGTTGATTGATTTTCATTAGAAATCTTTATATCAAATTTTTTTATTTTTTTTATAAAATTTACCCTCGAGAGAAATTGATATTGTCTCCAAAAGTTGTGGTGAATTTTATTCAAAGCAAAAAGTAGCAATCTCTAAGATATTTTATTTATCTTTTGTATAAATCGAAATGGTTTTCAGCTTTGAATAGAAAACTAAAAGTCAGCGAAACAGAACAATGATATCATATTGTTTTATTTAAATGATGAAACTAAAAGATCTTTTTACTCACGTTCAAATTAAATTCAATAGAAAATTAATAAACAAAATATGAAATATGATGAAAGATGAAATGAAATGAAAGAAACTGCTCGTTTTGAAGTTTTGATTTATAAATTATACAAGTTAATTTTAGGTTTAATTTAATGACAAGTTCTATAAAATTGTACAAACTATTAACATTAGCTTAAAAATTATAATTTTAATAGAAGTTGACTACCGCGTACGACGCTGGATTCAGAAAGACCGAGGGTAAAAATTCATGATTTTGCGAAATCGCAAAGCGCCATTTTAATGAACGTTGGTGAGTAATCGCGAATACGTACAGTAAAGTTAACAAACAGAGGGCCAGTTGACCGGAAGTCAATCAAGGGGAGGCTAAGATGTACAAAAGAAACATTTAAGAAATTTTTAAAATGAAGCTACAAGCACTGTCACAAGATACAGTGCTCGATGCAAGTCAATCATATTAATTTTATATCGTTCTATATATCTTTCATGTATGCATTTCATTGATTTTACCCGAAAGAATATATTTTTATTCAATGTCTTTCTACAAACAGCTTTTTCTTTAATCTATACACGTTAATAACACTTGTTTTCTGTTTTTTTTTTGTTTAGCCTTAATAAACATCCAAACAGCTAGACGGATTTCGCTGAGATTTACAACAAGTATTGTGTGCATCCTAGATTGGATTATTATGTACTGAGGTTTTACCACGCGTCTTTTCAACTAAGGCCAATTTACAAACTGAAACATTTTTAGCATCGAAAATTGATGGCAATTTAATTCAAAAAAATGTTCGCACCAAATATATTCACTTATCTTAAAAATTATAGTTTTGAGGAATGATTAAAAACGATATAAAACATGGTACAATTATTACCAGTAGCATTGACAGATGTTATATACACCATCTCCTGTCAAAAATACTCTGATGTACTTTTGGATCAAATTTGTATTTCAATTAAGGGTCCATCTGAATCCCTTTGCGTGTGTGCTTCATATATTCCTCCTAGAAGCTCACTAGAACTCTATAAAGCACACGTTGATAATATTTCCTCACTGTCTGCAAATTTTCGGAATGATGGTGATCAGCTTCTTCTATTGGGTGATTTTAATGTACCGACAATTTCCTGGGATTTACAGTCGGATGGTTCCTATCTTATTCCATCAAATGTTACGTGTGATGCGGAGATGTATCTAGTTGATCACCTATCAAGTTGTGGATTCATGCAGATAAATCATTGTTTGAATTTAATGAATAGATTATTAGATTTAGTTTTTATTTCTAACAATATGAATTATAATGTGACAGAATCTTCATTTCCAATATCGACAGCGAGTTACCATCATATTCCTTTAAATATTAAAGTTGCTTTTTATAAATATCTCAACTTAGTTGATAACAATGTAAATATTGTTAATTTAAACTACAAAGCATGTAATTTCGAAATCTTGAATTTGATTTTTGGTAGTATTGACTGAAATGATGAGTTTAAAAATTTTAATACCGTGTCATGCTTTAATATCTTTAAAAATCTAATCTCCTCAGTTTGTAAAGTACATATTCCTTTGGTTAAACCACGGGTTAGTAAAGTACCATGGTATACACGAGGTCTAAAAATTTTAAAAAACCTTCGGAACAAATTTTATAAAAAATTCTTATTAACTGATGAAAACTCATTTTTTCTTAAATATAGGCATTATATGAGGGAGTTTGACTTTTTAGACAAATTCCTATATAGGCAATATATTTCTAAATTTGAAGCTAATATTAAATCAAACCAAAAAGCTTTTTGGCATTTTATTAAATCAAAAAGGGGGTTCTCGTATATTCCATCAAATATTTATTTAAATGATTTGTATTCAAATTAACCGTGTGGTATTGCAAACTTGTTCGCTGAGTTTTTTCAATCCAATTATGAGAAGAGTAATAATAATAACCTCGATTGTGCTGAGAATATACATCCGATTTTTGACTTTGGATCTTTGTCTTTGTCTATTTATGATGTTTTAAAGGGAATTCTGAGTCTGAAACCTTCATCTAGAATGGATGTTGATGGTCTTTGCTCTATTTTTTTAAAAAACTGTGCACAAACCTTAGCTTATCCATTAAATTTTATTTTTAACAGTTCTCTCTGTTCTGGTGTTTTCATTGATGATTGGAAGTTATCTTTTATTACTCCAATCCATAAATCTGGATCTAAAAACAATATAGCTAACTATAGACCAATTTCTAAGCTAACAACTATTTCGAAGCTTTTTGAGTCTATAGTTAAAGAGAAATTGTTTTTTACAGTTAAGAATATTATCTCTCCTTACCAGCATGGACTTGTACCCGGTCGCTCTACTATGACAAATCTTGTTTTTTTTTCTCAATACTGCATATAAGCATTTACTCAGGGATGTCAGGTTGATGTCATTTTTACTGATTTTTCCAAAGCTTTTGATAAAGTTTGTCATTTTCTCTTAATCGAAAAGCTTAAAAATCTGGGTTTTCACTCTATTTTCTTATGCTGGCTGGAGTCGTATTTATCAAATCCTTTTCTTATTTAGCAACTTCAGGTGTTCCTCAAGGAAGTGTCTTGGGACCTCTACTTTTTATTTTGTTTATTAATGACATAACATCAATTTTTTCTTTTTGCAAATTTTTGCTCTATGCTGATGATCTCAAGATCTTCCTAAAAATAGGCAATTTAAATGACACTGATCTTTTACAGAGTGAAGTTGATAGACTCTATATGTGGTGCTGCAGAAATGGTCTTTTCCTAAATCTTAATAAATGTTATTCAATTACTTTCTCAAAATCTAGCTCTTTCCGTCCGTCCGCCTATAATATCACCAATTTTCCTTTGACTTCCGTCCAACAATTTAAGGACCTAGGTGATTATAAGTTTACGTTTACTTCTCATCTTGATTAAATTATTCCTAAAGCTTATTCTATGCTAGCTTTTATAAGACGAAATAGTGCACGTTTTTCTGATCCGTACACTTTGAAAGTCTTGTTTAACTCCCTTGTGCGTTCTAGATTGGAATATGCTGCTATTATCTGGAACCCGTATTACGAGTCTCATAAGTTGAGGATTGAAAGGGTTCAGAAATCGTTTACAAGGTTTGCCTTGCGCTCTTTCAATATTGATGGTGTACCTCTTTCATATAAAACGAGATGCTTATTAATAGGGCTCAAAACTTTGGAGAGTAGAAGAAGCATAATATCTTTGCTCTTTGTTTTTGATCTCATAAATGGTTTAGTTGATTGCCCTGCACTATTGGAAATGATAGATTTTAATATTCCAGCAAGAATGCTTAGAAATTATGATCCTTTTTACTTGTAAATTTACCATTCTAACTATGCTATAAATGCGCCTATTAACCGTGTTCTGCGTTTGTTTAATTCTATTAATTCTAGTTGTAATCTTGATTTTACTGTTTCTAAGATTCAAATAAGATCTATTTTAAACACAATATTTTGAACTAATTTTACTATGTTTAACACTTTATATATAACTAGTCTGTAAGAACATTTATTCATAGACTAAGCTGAAGATAAAAAAAAAAAATTAATGAAAACCATTTGAGAGTATTCACAACTCTCCGAATGCATTCAATAAAAATAGCTACAAACGACTAGATGATCAATATTCATTAAAACTCTCTCAAACAGAATGGCACATTTATTCGCTTCGAAAAATTAATGTTTCGCGCTCATTCGTTTAACTATGTAAATGGTTTGAGAATATGGAATGCTCTCATAGAATGTATAGAATGGTAAACGCATGGAAAACATTTCTGCAGCATTTTAGTAGTGATACCTTACTGAGCGATGCTTTTCTCTGAATGTGTTGTTACTCTAAACGTCAGAAAAGTTGAAAATTATTTAATTTAATTATAAAATTATGTAAATTTATTTATTTATTGTGGTGACCGTAGACTAGTTGGTAGAGTGCATGGCCAATAAGCTAAAAAACCGCGGTAGCCCAGGTTCAGTTTCCAACTCAAAAATAATATTCTTTCAATTGAATTGATTTTTATGTCCGGTCGTCACCTCTCTGCAGACAATGGCAAACCTCAAAAAGTAAAAAAACTGCCATGTAAAGCTTCTTGAGAACGTAAGCCGTTTGGAGTGGGCATTAAACTCGTAGGTCCAGTTCTCGTTTGTGTTCAAACATTTAATTACACGCTGAATACAATTGATCAATAAAAGCTCCGTCAAGTCCTTTCTAGGGTTGAAATGGTACTTTTTTTTTTGTTATGTTTTTTAAATTATTTTTTAAAATTTTAATTTTAAAGCTTTCACACTTAAATTTGCTGCGTTCTCTCTGTGTTATTTAATTTAACAGCATAACAGTTGCGAACTTTTGACTCCGCTGAAAGCGACCATTGAATTTTTATAATGTTTGTTTTTTAAACTTAAATTTTCGCTGTTTTAATAATAGCTATTTTTAACAAGAGCTTGTTTCCTTGTAGAAAAGAAAATAAGCAATTGCCAATGCTACCTTGTTACTTATACCATGGTTAAAACAATAAAATTTTTGACTCTCAATGCAAATATCTCCTCTGATTCAAAATATATTTTATTAATTTCTGTTCAAAGTTTAAGTAAAAGCACTTCATAAAAATAGTTCGAACTGTAAATTTAGCTAAGCGTATATATTTTTATCTTTTTTTCAAAAAAAATTCACAATTTTGACTTTTTATTTAAGAAATGAAAAAACAAAAAGTTGTTTTTGTTGTAAAAATAAAAATAAGTAAAAACTGATTTTTTGAAACCATTTCATTTGACAAAGCACTCATTTGCAAAATTTCTTCCAGTTTTGCGCAAAAATTGTTATACTTTTTTTGTCATGAAGACAATAAGGATGCTTTTTTTTGCAACATTTATTTTTTCCAAAATGTTGTTTTTATGTTTTTTTTCAAATAGTCAGGTATCAAAAATAATTAATGTGAAAAAATAATCCCAATATCTCTTTCCAATCAACAGCTATGGCTTTAAATCGTCAACAAGGTCTAAGAGAAGTAGGCCGAGGGGAATGTTAATGCTTTCTCATAAAGTCACAATAAAGAAAAAGAAATAGAGTATTGTACAGAAGTACTTTTAAGTATTTGCATAAAAATTTTATATTGATGATCAATCAAATCAATCATCTTTTGATATCAATGCAATTGATAACCTTGAACAATGAAGCCATTTGTAAGTTAGAGCCGAAAACCGTCAACAAAGTCTTAGAAAAATTGGTTTACAGGATTCATTTTTTTTCTAATAAAGCAATTTCATTTAAACGTACCGGAAAAATAAAAATTGTGGAATGACCATATCCGATTTTGTTCAAATTTTGCAGATGGTAATAAAAAACTTTATTTCGAGTAAAAAAGTTTGGCGTGATTTTTGGCGGAGTTGCAGGGTGCAGACAGGGTGAATACCATTGGAATGGTAACTAAGCGGACTTTTCTAAAAATAATTTTGAGAAATTTTAGTGGTTGGTAAGAATTCATCCTTTTTGGTAAGAAAACTATTCCCGAAGTAGGGGTTCAAAGAACACCATTTAATAATTTCAAATAATTTGTATTTTATCATTCAGTAAGTTATGTGCAATACTTTTAATTGGTTCTATAAAACTTTTATATTATTGATCGATCAAATCTATGATCAATCGTGTCTTCAATTTGTAATCAAATAACTGAATTCAACAGAAATTTATTAAAAAATTCATTTAGTTTGAGAATACTTTAATCCATAGTCAATTTAATGCAGAAAACCTTCAGCAACTCGGGAAGTTGAAATTTCCCGATGATAAATTTAATGTTTGTTTTGTTTTGTTTTGTGATAATTCTGAAGATAATATACATTCCGGAGTTGCCACATTCAATACTAGACGTAACATTTTTCAAGTTTTTTTTTTCCTAAAAACAGAGCTATTTGGTGATTTTACCCGTTATTTTATACGAAAGTCAAAAAATTCTCAGTATGCCACGGTAACTACGAATTCTCAAAACCAGGGATTATACAAAGACTAGCTCCTTGCAAGAATTTCGCTTGTTTCAATGTAAATAAGCGAATCAAATAAAGTCAAACATTTATGAGTCTCTAATAAATATGTTAAATTGCATTCGAGCACCCTAAGCGCTTTATATACCCACCCTTTAGATAAAAGCAAAAACCGTAAAGCGCCACACTTGTCACCATTTTGTGCAATCAACCAATTCAAATTTAGTTTTTACTTCGCATTCGCTTGCAACTAATTTGCAACAATTTCAAAAATGTTGAATCCGATTAAAAATTCAATTACAAACACTTGAAAATTTACAACTGTAACAACACAAATATTCACACAAAAAAAAAGCACGCTGCATTCTAAAACTACAGTGGAGAAAAAACTACGAGTTAAAAATATACAGTGCGAAACCATTGAGGCGGTAAACCTTTTAACAAATTTTCCACATGAGCGCGATTTAATTTCATTTAATAATAAAACTTTGAAGCCACCAAGCGCGAGCACCAAAGCGCGCTTATGTCGTGGAAAAGGGGCAAAAAAGAGGACAACGTGACTGGTGTATAGTTTGGCGGCATGGCCAACATTTCAATATAGAGCAAGTGCAATAAAATGAAAGAGAGATAGAGAAGGAAGGAGTGCTAAAAAAAAATTAAAATTAAAAATTCAACGCATATGGCGTTTAAATAGAAATCATTGCATATAATAAGGCGCCGCGACCAGGCAAAAACACTTAACTTTAGTTGCGTAAAAAACTTTTCAACACGTTATGCACAAAAAACGTGACATATGTGAAGCTCAAGTGAGCAGTCGATAGCTCCGAGCAAGGCGGAGTTACAGTTGTCAACTAAACTGTCACACTTGCTGACATCTCGTGTCGGTGCGGCCAAGTGTAATTGAGCTAAGCAGAGCAAAATTTTGATTTAAATGATTCTAACAGTTGAGCAAAATTGAAGCAAGTCAGTGAGGAGCACTTTTTTGGTACAAACAATGGGTAGACTTAAAATATAGCGCTCTAGCTCAAGTTTCCATTGAAGAGAATTGTCTCTTTTTTCTTTGACAAATGTCAAAACTTACTCACTAAGTGCTTGTGACCACATATTAAATGGCACTCATCTGCAAGTAGCTATGAAGCTATTAAAAAACCTACCTAACCTCAATTGTTGGCTGCAATGTCACCCTAATTGTCAGTGGCATTTTTGAGCATTTGTTGATGATGTTGTTGTTGTTGTTGTTGTTGTTGTTGTTGTTGTTGTTGTTGTTGTTGTTGTTGCTGTTATTGCATTGCCATTAAAATGCCATACGTTATCAATAGTGTCAACTTTCAAATTACAATCAAGCCAGCCAACAAATAAGGCAACTACAAATTTCAACCCACCTTAATCCTAGCTAGCCTTATAAAACACCCCAAAAATATAATACCTCTTACCAAATACATAATTAGGGATGTGCTCGAATTTCAAAGAATTTCAACTACTTTTTTACCCCAAAAAACAAAATGCTTGCCCTTTGCTACATACCCTCATATGGGTTTTTTTCTTGTATCTGGCTACAAGGGTACAAGCAATAAATTATCTTTCAATTATTTTATTTATTTAGCATTCTATTATATAATTTTTTGTTAAACAAAAAGACAATTTCTGCTTGTTTTGTTGATATCAAGCATGTTTGCTGCTCTATTAACAAGGCATACAAAGCATTTGTGGCATTCCAAGCGCACTTTAAATAAAAAATCTTTACTAATTTATGCATTGTTAGCTGCTGCTAAATTGTATTTACATTAAAATGCCAACAACATTACACCAATGATATCCTGCCAGGATATATATTGCATTGTAATGTGATAGGCACAAGCCAGCCAGCATGTGCTGTTGTATCTGTTTGAGGTGTGGCACAATTGTGCACATATGTGCGGATTTTTAGAATACAAAATATATTAAGGAGATGTCCTCTTATGAGCAAATTAGGAAGAGTGTGTTAGTATTTATCCAAAAAAATTGTTTTTCTTGTAAACCTAAAATATTTGAAGACTTCAAATATTTTTGCTCAGTAAGTGTTTTAGAAAAGTCGTAGAGCTATTTTCATATACTCTATTATGGTATTCACAAGGTGTGCTATCATGTCATAATGTCATATTGTCCTAAGATTTTACAATAGTTTAAACATTTTATATTACAACTCTGAAATCTATGTTTAGTGTCGTAATCAAACAGCTGTTTCTTATTTGCATTTATTTATCTTGTAAATTTTAGTTGTACAATTTTAGGGCAATACGACTTGATAGCACAACTTGTGAATACCCATATATTTATTTAGATAAGACTTCGATTTAGAACAGAAAAAAATTTAGAATGGAGTGGTATTTAATAATCCTTCTGTTTTCTGAGGGGTTAAAAATATGTGTGTATAATATTATTTAAATTTTTTTTACTTTATCTTACTAGACGTTTTACCTTTAAAATGATACCAATACTTCTTTATTTGTATTCAAAAGTTTTTTGATATATGGCTATGGGTCGAAGAACTGAGGGCCGTGTCGAAAAATAAGTGTTTGATAAACTCGGTATAAGATATTCCCTCGCTCATTGTACTACCCTCCACGAAAGGATTTTGCTATGTGTTAACCCTTAGGCTAGCTGGAATTTTTTTAAAAAGTTGGTATGGACAAGTTTTTTGTTTCTATGAGTTGTCAAAAACAAAAAATTTCAAAAGTGAAGCCCAAATAATGCTAACTAAATATATTATTACCATAATAAAATGATACATTCTCTAATGTTTCTCTAATTGCTAAAAGAAAATCATTGCTGAGCTAACTTTAACGTTTCATTTACATTTTATAAGTTTTTTAAAAAATTAAAAAAAAAACAAAAAAATTATAAATGCTTCACATATAAGCAATTTTCAGACACATAAAAGCATTATAAATATACATATACAGTAGGTGGTCAAGCTAATAGAACGATTTTGGTGTAATAAAACATAATTTGGCCCTTCCGAGTATGTAATTTTTCAAACAGTGGATGAATTTGAAAAAAATTTCAACAACAATTTGTTGAAGAATTCCACAGTAAAAACTAACGGGGTTTTATCATGAGCGGGAGTTTTTTAACCCTCATCGGTCCCCTGTATGCGCATGCATATAATTTTGATCTTTAACCTTGAATAAAATAAAAACGGTTCAGCGGAATGACCTTGTATTTTGCAAAGCAGAATTATTTTGCCTGAACAACCAAAAAATCCGTCTTAGAATTTGTACTCTTACTGTATTTGCCTGTGCAGTTATACATAGTTACGAATTGGTCTCTGTGTATGTGCGCGCATACCCATAAGCAGGTATCTGGATTTATAGCACGCTCTTATTTTTTCGTTTTATGAAATTCAGTTTGTTCTGGAGCACACATAAATGAAGTTTGTTTGCGCATTTATTTGAATTTTGGTTGTGTTTCGAAGTATTTGATAAAAAATGGATAGAGTTTAACGTGAAAGAAGGCAGCGAGATGAACTAGAAATATATTTTGATTTGGAAAGCGAAGCGGGCGAATCTCTGTGCAATAGTGACGATGATTTTGCATTATCTGACGAGGAGAATGATGAAAGTAAAGTTAGCGTGCATTCGGATGAAGACGACATTGAGCCACTTGAGCAAAATTTAGCAGAAGAAAATGCAGCAAATCCTGAAAATAAATATTTAAAAAAAAAAAAAGAAAATTGAATATTCATCGCAACCATTTGAAATAAATCGAAGAAATTCATTTCGACGTGCAGAAAATTTCACTTCAGGTAAAAACCTACCCTCTTTGTTATGGCTTCATGTTCATTATATGTTTCATTTTTGTTATAATTCAGGTCCAAAAGCATTAGCAGCTGCTACTATAGTTGATGTTTCGTCTGCATTTCACATGTTCCTTGAACCGGCTGAAAATAATACTTTTAACATGACGAATTTGTATGGTGTGCGAAAGTACAAAGACGATTGGGAAAACATTGATTTGGACTCTCTACACGCATACTTTGGATTGCTGCTGCTTTCTGGTGTGTATCGATCATACGGTGAATGTGTCACTAAACTGTGGAATGACGAAACTGGTCGGCCAATATTTAGAGCAACAATGTCTTTGAAAATGTTCAAGCGTATCCATGGTTGCATTCGATTTGATGACCGCGAACAACGTATGGCCAACACTGCATCTACAAGTACTTCTGTACGTATGTATACGATAAATGGAATCATAATTTGAAAGTTGTATACACACCAGGAAAAAACATTACCGTAGATGAACAGTTAGTTCCGTATCGTGGGCGATGTCCGTTTCGTCAGTATATTCCATCAAAGCCGGCGAAATATGGCATCAAAATTTGGGTGCTATGCGACTCAAAAAGCTGGTATGCATACAACACACAAATTTATGTTGGTCGGAATCGTAATGCCACTCCTGAACGTAATCTCGGACGGCGTGTTGTTTGGATTTGGTGGAAGGACTTTCTGACAGAAATGTACCGTGTGACAACTTTTTCACTTCGTATGAATTGGCAGAAGATTTACATAAGAATCGCATGACTATTTTGGGAACAATAAGGAAAAATAGGACTGAAATTCCATCAGTTCTACTCGACATGCGTCAAAAGCCAATTTATCATACAGAAGTTGTATATGAACATAAATTGCAAGCCGATTTGATTAAGTTACCGATTTGTGACATTGCTCAGTACATACCACAATGTTGTTAGCATAAATGAGAATAGTGAAAAGAAGAAACCTAACATCATTGAAGACTACAACAAAACCAAGAGTGGAGTTGATACTATGGATCAAATGGTGGCTACGTACACATGCAAACGAAAAGTCAATCGGTGGCCAATGGCAGTATTTTGTAACATGCTTGATGTTAGTGCGTTGAATGCATTCGTGACGTTCATTGCATTGTTCTCGAATTGGAAAAATTCTAAAACGAACTATAATATTCGTCATCGCCTTTTTATCGAGAAGCCTTTTATGGATTGAATCTCGTTGAAAAACAGATCACTGAACGTAAAAAACAACCTCAAAGTAATGATGCTTCCAGTGTTGTTCAAAGAATTCGGGGGATTCGCCATTTACCAAGTACATTAAAACGAGGCCGATGCTATATCCGCACATACAAAAATTACAAAAATCTTTTTGCAACACACTGTGGAAAGTGTAGAAATTTCATTTGTGCTGAACATAATTTCAATTTATGCGAAAAATGTACAAATAATTGACAAAAGTTAATATTTAAATTTTTTTTCTAATATATGTAATATTCTAATAATTTCATTCTAAATCTACCTTTATGAAGTTCAAATGTATTAATATGCAATAAACATAAAACATCACAAAACATAAATGGTTGTTAATTTTTTTTAGCTTTTCTACAATTAAATATATATATATGCGCGCATTGTATATGCGCGCGCATACAATGGGACCGATTAGATGTATTTTTCGAGGGACCGATGAGGGTTAAGCTTATTTATACATTATTTGTTGGTTTCTCGAGGAACTTCTCTGGATTTAAATCCTATCGAGAATGTCTGGTACATTCTTAAACATCATGATTATATTCGGAATAACCCTTCCTTAAGCATTTTGAAAGAAAATATCTTTGATGTTTGGAGAAGTTCTTCGGAAATAAAATTATGTATTAAGGCTTCGATTGAAAGTATGCCCAATAGAGTGCGAGCTGTCGTAAAAGCTAGAGGCGGAAATACTCGTTACTGACAAAACTGTAATTTAAATACTTTCTAACGACAAACAATTAATGTATTCATCTATCTCACTTAATTTTTTATCATTGAAATGAAAACAAAATTATAATTTGACAAATTCTAGTTGTTTGATAGTTCAAAATCGTTTATTAAGCTTTAGGTCAGGTGAGAACAATTAATTGCTCTAACGATTTTTTCCAAAGATGCAAAAACAACATTTTCAATATGAATAGGAAAATATCACTAGCTGATTTTATTGCAATTCCGGCCCTGCTACAGGCTTCATGAGAAATCTTTGTGATGCCACCGGAGGGAATCGAACCCGGGCCGTGGTTGCCGTGTACAAGCGCATTTTAGCGCCCTGCACCACAAAGGTGATGAGATTTTAGTGTCAATTTCTCAGTTTTTCTTCCTCTCATTTGTTGTTGTTCTTTTTGCCTCACTTTAGTTTATGCTTATGTTTTTTTGTTTTTTTTTTTTTATATGTTATAATTCTTGAAATATAGATTTTTTTTATTAAATTTGAGCCATATGCCAATTAAAGCCTTTTTAACCAAAAGGTGGTTGAAAAAAGGTAAACACCAAGTATAAATTTAATAAAACAATGCAAATATATTTTTAAACAAACTTTTTTGCGGAAAAAAGAAAACAATAAAGAAAGAGAAAAATATATTTTATTTAAAATTTTACAACATAAAAAATTTTTTAAGAAATTTTGTTTTAAAACAAACAAAATAGTTTTTAAGCCTTTTATAGATAAAAATTTACCTAAAATTTTACGAAATTATTTAAGAAATTGTAAAAAAATGTTCCACTAAAGTTTAACCATAAAAGTTACATCTACAAAAAAAAACTTAATGAATCATATAATGAATATCGTTTTAACTGAAATAAATTATTGTTTTTTATAATTCTACAAAACTATAATTTTTTAGAATTATATGTGAGCTTAATGCCAAATAAGTTCACGAAGCAACAGGTTGCAACAACAAGCTGTTTGCAGAACAAACCACCAAGCAGACTAGACAGACTGTTTCGTTGATAGCTACATTTACTCTTCAGTAGTCTTCTGTGGTTTCTGCACTACCATCCACTTTGATAAGCGTATACGAACACTTTCTGTTAAATTAAAACAAAATTATTGTGCTGTATGTCGATTTCAAAGCAATGTTTTTCTACTACTTTGCAAAAAGCAAAGGTTCGAAAAAGCGACTGCATTGTTTTTGCAAAGATTTGTTTGTTGTGCTCTTTGTTTCTTTCCTTATCACGAATCAATCTAGGCTCAAACAGTTTGCTGGTATAAGCCATAGAAGTCGTGAAGAAGATTTTTTGAAAAAGTTATTGTTTGTTTAGACATAACACTCGTAACCAACGGGTTTTCTTAGGGTTCGCACCAGTGTTTACATGCAAAATTAATGATTGCATATTTTAATTGCTTACTAATTTTAATAATTCTAAAAAAAAACATAGTCTTTAAGAATTATATTTGAGATTTTGAGCAATTAAATTTCTTATTAACTGAAACAATCTTGAGTTTTCGTTTCAGAAATGTGTACAATTTTTCTTTGCGAATTCCTCAAACATTTTTCATTCATTATAAGTTTAAAATCCTTGCGCGAAGTTATTGTCCTTTGGGAGTAGCTGGGAAAGTTTTATTTGATTTTTTTAGTATTCATTTTTATAGCTCTAACGAGTGCAAAAGAAGTCATTGGAGTTCACATTAACAATAATTCTCATAACAACACAAACAACAACAACAACAGAATTTAACACCAAAGCGTATATTAGAAAAAATTGAGCCAAACCTCACTCTAGTCAAACACTGCCACGGCATGCCACACTATAGCGTAGGTGAGACTCTGGTATTAGTTTTTGAACATCACTCTATAGGAATATAAACACATGCTTGTACTTGCAAGTGTGTGTATGAATACTTGTGTGCATTAAATATTTACACTTAATTTTATAGCCAAAAAGGACAATCACTTCTTTTTCAACTACTACAACAACTCGAACTACAACTATAGCACAACTTGCCACTTGCCATTTGTCCTTGTCCTTGTCCTTGTCTCCACCAAAACTAACTGTAGGTACGCTACCGCTATCGTTACATCCGCTGGTTTTCCGTGCTTCTGTTACTTGGTTTATGGCTTGGCTCCTTAGTTTTGGCCAGGTCAACGGAAGCTATAAAATTCTCGTTTGTCACGCGAATTGTGAAAATATGTACATGCAAAAAAAAAAGAAAAGATAAAACCTAAAAAGACAACAACAAATAGTCGCTAAAATGAATACACAACGGAGCCGCATATTACAGAAAAGACAACGACAACAAAAAACTAAAAGCTCTTTCGTCACCACATTGCAAGGATCAGATAAAAGTTCTTCTACTTTTACTACGTTTTGCTTCCTATATATTTTCTATAGCTAAGTTTATGGCTTACCGTATCGTTCTGGAAGCCATAAAGTATGGCGAAAATATATTTATGCTATTTTTTGTGACTTGATTTTATTTTATAATTTTTTCTCAACCACTGTTTTAGTAGACTTATTATTTTGCAGCAAAGTTAGAGAGAGAATGAATTTAAAATAACATCTGGTGGAGCCAGGAGCTTTTTCCTAACTTGGATGGTTGCAAAATTGAACAAACCGAAAAATGATTTTGTTTCGAAATTCTACGCTATAATTAACTTTTATTTTTAATGTTTTTAATTTTAACTTGAATAACTATTTATAAAAATAAATTCAACAAAGTTTTGTATTTTTTAAAGTTAAACTAGTAAAATTTTAAACTGTTCACAAAATTGATTTTTTTAAAATTATTGATTTAAAAAGACGACGATGAAATTTGCGCGCTGCGACCGCTCACTTAAACTGATGTTCAAACTATGATTTTTATTAATTATGCTGCTGTGCTCGTGACCTTCTAGAAATAAGAGCAGGTATTTGTTGTTGCTTTTAGCAAAAGTCGAGCCCCAACAACAATGCATTTTTTCTGCACGTGTTTTTCTATGCTGACTTGATGAGCGATTTAAGACATAATCATACGATGATACCGTTAGCGGACTGTATTGTTTTGTTGTTGTTAAAGTTGCGAAAATACCAAAGTGAAGATGAAGAGCAAGTGGATGGTGGGGTGATGGTAACGTTATTTTTTTTTTGCTACATAGCACGATGAGGTGATTGCATTTTATGTATATATGTATTAAGAAGAGAACGGTGGCGAGAACGATGTCAATGGTGCGGGTAGTGCGACGACGCACAGTGTAACGAGGTGGAAAAAATTAGGAGTGGGAAAAAAGTCATAAATTCGTACAAGTAAGTATGCAAATTTGCAGTTAAGAGTTAATTATGTGAATCTAAAAGAAATATTTGATATCTTCTCATTTGTGATACTTATGGTCTTTATATGCTGCCTTGAAAATTTTACGAAATTTCTGTTTTTAAAAGTTTATTACTGAATAATTTCTAAAATCACAAAAATTTTACTAAAATTTATATACGAAACTTTGAAAAAAATACATTAAACAAGTTCTTGCTAAAAACCAAAACTTTAACAATTGTGTTATATAAAAACATTTTCATATAACACAAAACAGGTCCTAGAAATATAAAAAAACCTAAATTTCTATACACAATGAAAAAATAAAAACATTTATATTTTTAGTATGTCTAAGAATATGCTTTTCTTCACACATTTCTAAAATTTGGTTTAAGACTTCATTACAATCAGGATTTCTTGAGCATATTTTGACGAAAATGCGCAAATTTATATGAAATAAAAACTTTTTCACAAAAAAAAACCAACTGCAAGGTAAAAATTATTTTAAATTACTTTTCACATTAATTCTTGGTCAAATTTGATAATTTGTTCGTACATATTATTAAATTGGAAATCTTATTATTATAATTGTTATTCTATTTTGTATTATTTTCATAAATATATTAATTTCTCCATGAACATAAAACCTTTAAAGCCGGAGCGTTTCTTTTATGAAAGTCTGATTATATAAGCGCAGACTTTAAAGGTTTTATATTCATTGAGAAATTAATATATTTATAATACAAAATAGAAAAAATTTTAATAGTAAGATTTCCAATTTAATACTATATATAAATAAATTATCAAATTTGACCATGAATTAATGTGAAAAGTAATATAAAATTATTTTTTTACTTTAAAGTGATTTTGAAGTTGGTTTTTTTTTTTTTTGTTAAAAAGTTTTCATTTCTTCCTTTTTAGAGATCATAACAATTTTGCCTATTCTTGTAACGAATTTTGATACCCTAGTCTCAACATTAACTGAGAAACAGTATTTTTCTTATATTGCCACGCGTTTTTGTCCAATAACGCCCTCTTTCTTGACCGTAATTATGCCTACCCCTGTGTCTGATATCAGTCTCCTAGTGTCAATATTATTCAAGTTTCGACGTTTTTCTAATATTGCCATGCCCTTCATTGAATAACGCCCACTTTTTGGACCAAAATTTGTAATAATTGTTCCTACCCCTGTACCAATTTTCAGTACCCTAGTGTCAATATTAACTGTGATACAGTGTTTTTCTTATATTGCCACGCCTTTTTGTCCAACAATGCCCACTTTTTTCAACGTAAATTTTCATAATTATGCCTAGCTCAAATTTTTAATAAAGTTACAAACTCAATCAAACAAAACGGAAATTTTTGTTTTTTATTTTTATTTTTAAATATGTCTTAAAAGAATTCCTTCTCAGCACATTCTCAAAATTTGGGAAGCCGAAATTGAGAACTTAATATTTTATGATTTGTTCCCTGCAGCATTTTTTGACGAAAATGCGCAAATTTAAATGCAAACAACAAAGTTTTTATAAAGTTCAAGCAAAATTACAAAATAAAAATATTTTTGTATTTTATTATTTTTATGTCTTAAAATATGCCTTTCTTAAAACATTCCAAGACTTGGTCTCAGACTACTTTCAAATAAGGATTATATGACCACTTTTCTAAAGCATATTTTGACGAAAATGAGCACCAATTCTGTACTAAAAAAATACAAGGCAAGGTTTCATTGACATTTCATACTTAAAACAAAAAACATGTTCAATTTAAGGCTTTATTATGCAAAGACAATATTATATAGAGACTTGAAATTTTTGTTCGTAAATAATACAAAAAACAATATCCTAAAAATTTAAATTTATTTTAGTATTTATTCATCTTCTTCTTGCTAGGTGGTATCGAAAAAGGTAGTTTTCAGCCAGGGCGAAGATTTTTCGAGTTAGACGCATTTGATTTCATCGTAGTTTGTTGTCAGAAATTGTTTGTTAGGGTTTTGACTACAACATTCACTATAATTATTAAATTTGGTTACAATTTACTCTTCCTATTTTTATGCTGTCATTTTCAACCGTTAAGATCCCAGTGGGGAAGAATTGTAGTGAAGGTTATAAGCTTCAATATATTAAAATATTAATTGTATTGCCTTAGAAGCCAGTCATAAAAAGTATAGAAAAATTTGCTTAAATCAAACCCGTAAAAAATCTTAAGCAATAAAGATATATTCCGTTGGTTAATGCTTTTATCAAATTCTTTTAAGATCCAAAGCATGCGAATTATCAAAAGTTTGATTTTTGAACTGAAAGGCAAGGGATATATTAATAGAGGAACAATTGATTGGAACCGTACGTGATTTATTGATTAGGCGGAACAAACATGAAAGATAAGTTGAATTGCTTATAACCGATGCTAGTGTTATGGCTTAATCTCGGCAAGCAATTCCAGCCCTCAGTAGTTCCTGTCTCATAATTCTACATTTTAAACAACTTAAAAAGTTGTGCATTTTTTTTTATTCAATAATTCTTAAATGTAGTAAAGAACAAAAAAAGCGAAAAGAACCATTTTTTAACCCGGATTTGCACCGGAAACCTCTGAGTTGATATTCTAGCGCACTTTTCACTAGACTACAAAGTCTGACAAAAATATTGAACAAATTTTCTCTTATAAAAATATTGAAAAAACCAAATAATGATAATGAATTAATTTTAAATTAAGATCATGATATGAATTATGACAAAATTGATTTCATTTCTGATCTCGATTTCTCTGACTTTGTATCGAGTAACTCAACGAATTATTCTGATATCAATAATTTTCTGTTATTTTCTCTCATTCTTAAGATTTATGTAAAATTTAAACAAACCCATGTATTAAAAGTTTTCTAATTAATAAACTTCATTGAATATTGTGGGGGAGAGGGGTGAAGGACGTGCCTAATCTGAATAAAATAATTATACGATAATTAAGTGAAACCAGTTAAAAATAAACAAGTTAATTTCCTTTCTTATACTTTGCACAGCTGGCGATATTGAGCTATTATTCTGAATTATGCATCAGAGGTGGGTGAAGGGCGTGGCAGATCTTGATAAAATTTTAATACGGTAATCATGTATATCAAGTAAATAAAAAGTTAATTAATTTTAATCCTTACACTTTTTACAACTCGAGATAGTGCACTTTTATTCTTATTTTTGTATGGAAGGTGAGCAAAGGGCGTGGCAGGTGTTGATGAAAATTTTATATGATAATTATGTGAATGAAGTTAATTAAAAAAATAGTTCACTTTTTTTCTAGCACTTCTTACAACTCGAGATGTTGTACTTTTATTGATTTTCATTTTGTATTTGAGATGGGAGAAAGGCGTGGCCGATCTTGAAAATTTGTGTGACGTTTTATATATTGGGGGTTGGAATTAATTTTATAGGTTTTTTTTCGGTTTTTGAGCATTTATTTAGAAACAACGGTACAATGTATATTATTCAAAGTATTGTCCATCGTTAGCTACAACATTTTCCCATCTTTCTGGCAGCATATGGATTCCGCGCCGGAAGAACGATTCGTCTTTTGAGGCAATCCACGAATCGACCCATTTTTTGGTATCCTCGTAAGAAGTGAAGCGCTGCTCAGCCAAGCCATGCGTCATCGATCTGAATAGGTGATAGTCGGAAGGGGCTATGTCTGGGCTATAAGGCGGGTGGGGTAGCACATCCCAATTCAGCGCCTCCAACGTTTCCTTGACGGTTATTGGAACATGTGGCCGTGCGTTGTCATGTTGAAAAACCACTTTGTCGTGTCTTTTGGCATATTCCGGCCGTTTAACCTTTAATACTCGGCTCAATTGCATCAACTGTTGTTGGTAGCGTTCCCCAGTGATGGTTTAATTAGGTTTAAGCAGCTCATAGTACACGACACCCTTCTGATCCCACCAAATACACAGCATAAGCTTGGCGCCATGAATATTCGGCTTGGCCCTCGATGTTGATGCATGGCCGGGTGGTCCCCACGATTTTTTTCGCTTAGGATTATCGTAATGGATCCACTTTTCATCGCCAGTGACAATACGATGCAAAAAACTCTTCCTTTTATGCCGTTGAAGCAGTTGTTCGCACATGCAAAATCGCCGTTCAACGTCTTTCGGCTTCAACTGGTACGGCACCCAATTTCCTTGCTTTTGAATCATTCCCATGGCCTTCAAGCGTTTGCCGACCGTTGATAAGTCGACTCCCAATGATTCTGACAATTCTTGAAGGGTTTGACACGGGTCTTCATCGAGCAAAGCCTCCAATTCGTCATCTTCGGCTGGCCCGGACGCTCTTTGTCTTCCGTATCAAAATCACCACTTTTAAACCGACGGAACCAGTACTCACAAGTAGAAAAAGTAGTACTCACAAAGCCTCAGTAAGCGTGCGTTGTGCTTCAACCGCTTTTTTCTTCAAATGGAAGCACAAAAGTAAAACTTCCCGCAAATTGCGTTTTGTTGGAACGAAAGTCGACATGTTCACAGAGAAAAAAATATATGTTGTTTACACTTCAGTGGAATGACACATACTGAAAAATGAAGCTTAGACAATGTGCTTTGAAATGAATATAGTCACAGGTGATGCGATCTATTGATAGTTACGCCATCTCTTAGAAAACCTTTAAAACTAATTCCAACCCCCAATATATGAAATAATCACACGCTTAATGATGATTCCTTCTATTTATGCCCTCATCTCATAGACCTCGTTTCACTGTGCGACGATTGAATGCAAATGTGTTTGTATGTTTGTGTATAAGTATGTAAATAAATAAAATGTTTCGTTTTGCTAAGCGACTAAAGCCACCTGATGTAGAAAGTATTAAACTTAAATTGAAAGCATTTGATATAAGAACATTTGTTAGGTTTCTTACATCATATTTTTATTATTTGGAATCTGTGAAAATGATATTGTATTAGCAATCATGATGAAACTTCATTATTATTTATTCTTTATTCTTCATTATTATTATGTATAGTGAAAGCTCCCATAAGCGGACACCGATGGTTACCTATTTTTTGACCGCATATGAGAGACGTCCGCTTATGGGAATGTCGTAAGAAATAATATTAAAATTCAAATTAAAAAATGGTCATTGCGATATTCTAATTTAACATAATTTTAATTCTTCAATCGACAAAAAACAAAATAAATTAATGTTTAAGCATGTACATTAAGTGGTCCTTATTTTTCATTCGAAAGTACTGAATTACGGAGCGGGGTTTTATTCCTTCACAAAACAGAAGTAAACTGCAAAATTTCTTAAAAAAATTTAGATATTTAAATGTTCCGATTGCGACCTTTAAGTTGAAAATCTAATTTATATGGGGAAAAAATTTCCTCTTTTTTTAAAAAAATCTTAATAAAAGTTTTTTAAGCCAACATTTTTAAAAAACGGTTCGTGCCCCTTTTTTATTTAATTTTTCTTTTAAGGGCAAATTTTGCAGTGCGAACTTAAACTGTAGTCAAATTAAACTGAGGTTAACTCACAAAAATTGGACGTTTAAACTCGGTTTAACTTGATATTTTAGCATTCGTTGAAGTAAAATTGACTTAAATTATAATATGTGTTGAATATAATGAGTTTCTTTTTTGTCTAAACCGAGTTTACACGTCCAATTTTGATGAGTTAACCTTAGTTTAATTTGACTCGCACTGAAAAACTGGCCCTAAATGAGCTATCAAACTTGAAACTTAGTCAAAAACTACTACACTAAGAGAAAAAAGTATAAGAGCTATGCAAAACGTATTTAATTTATCAAAAAATTATTTTAAATACGTTCTTAATTTAAACTATGCACGCGTTTCATTTAAACTTTTTTAAATTTCTTATAAACTTTGTTTGAAAGTGAAAGGCGAGATCATAAAAACAAAGTCAACTTAAAGTCAAATACGCAAAAACAATGTGTTGTTGAGAAAATATTTTATTTATCCACTTAAGTGTATTTAAGTTAAATTTATGCACTGGCGTGAAAAGTTTTAATAATCCTTACATATCTCAGTGTAGAGTTGTAATTTTTTATTTTTCGAAAAAAAATCTAATTTTGTTCCTTGTATTTAAAAAATCTCAAAAATGCAAATTTGAAAAAATTTCATTTAAATATTGTGGAGATATTTTCTTAAACTATCTTTAAAACAGATCAAAAAAATTATGCGATTACATTAAATTACCTGGTCGTTATGAAATTTTTGCTGGATTTAGAGCTTTTTAGAAATTTCGAGTTTGGGTATTTTTACGGAAAAAAATTCCAACAATTTAAAAATTCAAGTTTTGACAAAAAACCCCGAGAAATGGACATTGAATAGTTTTAGTTTTAACATCAGCTATCAATAATAAAATATTATTGGCGTTAGTTTCTTGGATGCGATGCAAGTAAATTTCTTTGACTCTGCTTTCTCATTCAGAGTAAATTCGTAAAAAGAGAAAAAAAAAACACGCCAAACTGTCGAAAACACTAAAATAAAAAAAAAAAAATAAAAAAAAGGAAGAAAAGCAGTAATGTATGTGATCTAAAAAAGACAGAATTGTCCTCTTATTAGAGCTTCGCGTCCGCTTATGGGAGATTTTTTTTTATAAATAGACATGTTTGTGTGTCTACGTCCGTTTATCGTAAAGTCAGAGAATGGGAGAGCATTTTATATGGAAAAAAACTAAAAGTTGATCGTCCTCAAGAATGTGTCCGCTTATAGGAAATGTCCGTCTATGGAAGCTTTCACTGTATAGGGTATTTTTTTTAGCTGCTGGAGAGCTTTAAATAATAATACAAGACAGAAATATTGTTAAAATTAATTTTTTTATTATTATAATCTGGTAGATAGATAATTGTATGGCATTTATTTTTTAAATATTATTTCCGGCATATGTTCGCAGCGGCTACAAGTTACATAGTCCATTCGATCAGTCCAATTCTTCACTAATTTCTCTAATAAATCTGACCATATGGCGTAAATGGTGGCTTGAAAATTGGCTTCCAATGCTTCAAGAGTTGCTGGTTTGTCGGCATAAACCAATTACTAAACATATTACCCATAAAAAGTAATCGAAAGGGGTTGAGTTGCAGGAACGAGATAACGATTTATGATAAATAAATTGATAAACCTTACTGAACAGAAATGTCAACACAGTTTGTCTCTCTCAACTGTCAAACCATAGACAACAACCATCGGAACTTTTCATGCAGCTAAAAAAATACCCTTATTTCGCTTTCAAACAAATATTTGGCTTTTAAAAAATTTTGCTAAAAGTTCCGATGAATTCGAGAAAGTTTCATAAAGGCCACTGTTTTCCGCGGCTTCGCCACGGAAGATGTGCTAATTTTTACCTAATTTTGATTTTGACTAATATGACACGGTAAGTTTTGCGGCATCAAACTTAGTGATGCAATATGGCATCATCGCCCTTATTGGGTTAAGGCAATACATATCAAAGAAATAAGAAATGGTCTTTTTTCTCTTGTTTTGTTTAATATTTTTTTGGAGCGCCGCTCTGCAGTTATATGTATCTCATTTTTTGCCTTGCTCGAGGCCAGTGTTGCCAGGTGCCTTTCACCATTTATCCCCTAGATTGAATTTCAACTCCCCTAAAATTCCCCAAAATTTTTTTCGAAAACATACAAAAATTTCATAGGGGGCAACTGGAAGTAGTGCAACTGCAATGCAAGTCTTTGTATTTAAATGCTGAGCTGTTAAGACGCAGAAAGTTGCTTCATAGTTCTCAATTGTTTAATGTGAAATTGACCTTAAAATTAAGTCTTACTTTTGAAAGGAGGCTGCGTCTTCCACTTATTTGATATATTTTTTCTGATAAGAAAAATTTTTCTTCATAAAAAATTCTGATAAGAATTTTATTTCAAGCTACTTTTATACCAAAAGGTAATTTTATATCAAAAATTGGAAATAAATATTCAGTTTTCAGTAAAAATTACAGTACATAATACTTTATTTGAACTGCAATATAATAAAATTGAACTGCGCTTGGCGGCAAACTTAAAGAAACAAAGCACGAAAGAAAAAACATAAAAAGCCATACACACTTCATTATTGTTACAGTTTGACAACAACAAAACAGTACGCTTTCGCGGCCCATGTTAAGTTGAAATAATATTTGAATCTGCACTTTAATCTCTTGCCATCTTACATTTTTAATAGTGAAAAAAAAAACGAGTCAGCTTAAAATCGTCATTTGGCATAAAAATGAAAGAAAATCGTTACGTCATAACAGTTGCCAAAAATCGTCAATTTTGTCAAAACTGGCTGTGCTAGCTGCGCACGAAGAGAAAAAGAAAAATAGAGAGCAACATGGAGTCAAAAGTCAACCAATAAGCAATGTCCTGGTTTATACTCGTCCTTTTAAACTTGAACATTCAATTTACACTCGTCAAGAGTTGACGGTTAATTGTTTGTTTCACTTATCTCTTTGCGCTGATGACGCCGAAATAAAATAAAAAATAACGGATCAACGAACGAACACAAAACGAATTGTCCAAGAATTGACGGTACGTTCAAGTTTATTCTTTCCCCTTTGTCCGCTTTTACATTGGTCAAGAATTAAATTGAATTCTTTTTGACGTTCTCTTTTGGACTTGACGAAAGCTTTCACATTTGTCAAGAATTGAATTCAATTGCATGTCATCTATGCTTGCTTTCTTAAAAACAAAAGCGATTGCATCAACGGCTTAAAATTGTTCGTAAAATATTAATTATAATTCATAAGCGATGGATATATACTTATTATAAATAAATATCCAAAATAATTCAACAAATTAACTTACATTCACGTTTCAGTACAACAAACGCACGCCGATACACAAAAAAGAGAATGAAGCAATCTGAAAAAAATGAGAGAAGAACAAAAGGAACACGGTACAGAGACACCGGTTCCGTCAACTTTTTCTCCCTTTCGTCGCTTCCGATTTGCGGCGAATTGCCTACAAACTTTGAAAATTGAATTCAATTCTTGACCAATGTGAAAGGGGTCTTTCCACATGCGTCGATCACCTTGAAACAAAGGACTTGACCGTCAAGTCTTGACGAGTGTAAACTAGGACAATGCGTGACAGCTAGGATGATTTCTTAAAAAACTTAATAGCTTAATTATATATACTTATTATTAAAATTTTGAAAGAAAAATACCCTTAAATAAATTTGTAGCACAAATATTATCTATATTTTAAAATTATTTTCCATTAAAATCGGCCCACTTCAATTTTATATAATAGTATAGACAGATAGATATGGATATAGAAGTATAGATCTACCTAAAGAAATGGCTATAAATAAAACTTTATTGTAGAATCTCGTTCCGCATTTCATTAAAAACACTCAACCACATTGTTTCACTTCCATGTGTTACCTTAGCTTCTTCAACTCAATTCATGCTGAAAAATATTTAATCAAAAAGATTAAAAACACACATACACAAAATAAAAAATTTAATTTACGCGTTTAGAGCTCACAGAGTTGCCAGGATTAAATTCTGATATTGGAAAATCCTTTGTTATTAATTATGCGCGCTTGAATAATTTCTGTGGTTTTGAAGTAATGCTGGAAGGGTTAAATCAGTGATGACTGTTTGTTGTTGTTGCTGTTGTTGCTGAAGTTAATGGTAAGCTGTGCATAAGCTATAGCAAGTATTATTATGCAAAATTTTATGCAAATAAAAAGACGAGCAAGTCTTGTACGAAAGTCTATTTGGTTCAAGTCGAAATTCGACTGGGATTTTTCTTGCTCTCGATAATAATTGTGGCTAAACATAGATGTGGTTTATTGTTGTTGTTGTTGTAATTATAATGAATTTTGCAAACAGAAAAATGGCAAAGTTGCAAAAATGAATTCTGAAGCATTCACTGATTGTAAGAGAGAAGCACTTGAGAAACAGAGTTGCCAGCGTAAGCAGCTTTTGTACTTGCATTTCTTTTTCATACAAATTGTAAGTTGCGGGCAGAGTGAGGCTCTTATAGGTGTATTTTTGTTTAGGCGAATGTTAAAGTATGTTATCGACAGAGCTGCCAGCACACTAGTATGAAACAAGTTCACGATAAATAATAAATTCCAATATCCATATTTGCAAGTTACATCACACATAATTCAATACTCATTCTGGGGCCGAATTACAGCATCCGTGATCGAGCAAAATCGTCAAAATTTATCGGCAATTGTCTCGTCGTGCCGTTCGTAATTTGCACGACTACGGATACTGTAATTCGACACCTGAATTAAAAATAAGAAAATTTCTCATTCATCATTTAACATTCATCAATTAAAAAGAGAAATATTGATCAACGTCCATCATCATTCACAATTTATCCATCATTTAAAATATAAATATTAAATTCATATTAATAAACTATTACATAAACTAGAAACACGGTTAGAAATCTTGTACTAAGATTGAAACTTTTCTGTGCTACATATAAGTTCACAACAGCTTTAGTTTCTAATCTAGTATTTGCAAAATACTAAAACATGGTTTAAATAAAGGTTTGGATTTAAATTTAATACATGCTTGGATTAAAATACAAAAAAAAAAAATAATTAACACCGTGAGATTCAAACCCACGACATCCAAATTGTAAGTTCAATAGCCTTACCACTGAGCTATAGCGCTCTACTTAAGAAAAGCACCAAACAAACATATTAATCAAATCGCCTAATATTGAGTCTTAGCATTGCCAAACTAACTTTTTACGGGAACAAGTCCAAATTTAGTATTATGCTATACTAGAATGTAATCAGAATTGTATTAAAAACAAGCAAAAACAAACAAAATTGTTCTCAAATTTAAGCCAAAAAGCTAAAAAGGAAGCTGTAATAATTCTTTAGTTAAAATTTTAATACAGTATGATTTTGATTTTGAGTTGGTATATGCAAAGTTTAAATTTAAAACCTCAAGTTTTGAAAAAATGCATTTATATTTTAGAGGGACTAAAATTAACAGCCCTATTCTGGCAAAATAACAATTGTTAACCAGTATTTTTAAAATTTCTATGTGTTTGTTGTAATTTTTTGATTTCAAAACAAAATCTGAAGCTCAAAAAATAAAATTTTTTAATGAAATTGTCAATATCTGAAAAGAAGCTGACTATTTTTATCAAAATTTATTATTTTTGAGAATCAAATTTTATTTTGAAATCAAAAAATTACAGCAAACACATAGAAATTTTAAAAATACTGGGTAACAATTGGCAGTTTGCCAGAATAGGGCTGTAAGTCCAAAACTTTTAACCGTGAACTAGAAGTATATAAAATTCATTGTTCTTCTTTCACCACTTAACATTCTACATTCGTCATTCACTCTTCGTCGTTGCATTGAAAGTTTGTCTCTTGCAGAGTATTTTTAAAAAAGCTAGTGCTCATAAGGGCATATCGAATTAAAATTTTTTTACGACTTTTGCATTCTAAGACGTCTTAAAAGTTGAATAGAGTGGTCTAAATCCACCAAATAAAAATTCAAGCAAAAAAAAGACTTCTTCCTCTCTCGCAAGGACAAAGTTGTTTTTGAGAAAAACTGTAAAAACTACCAAACTAAAAATGCTTTCATTTTTTTAAGACCTTAAATAGCAATATCTTGCCAAACAAGATGCCACTATCGAATTTTACCCACAGTGTCCTGTGTGAAGGATATTCGAACTTTAAGGTAAACTCGAAATAGCAAAGAACGAAAGTTCGCTATTTGGAATCTTCAAATATTTCTGAATACAACGCCCTAATGAGCATTCTATTTTTAAAAAATACTCTGCAAGTGGCAAAATTTCAAAGCCTATATCTTTTAAAAGCGAGCTAACTTTGTACAACCCTTTTAGTATTTTCTTACTATACATAAGTACAATCATCCTGAGTTTTCTGCTTTTCCGTTAGAAAAATGTGTTTCACAGTATTATTTATTTTCATCTAATCATTATTAATCTTTAACCTTTAAACTTATCATTTATCATTTGTCATTTATCTTTTATCATGTATAATAATTTATAATTTATATAAATTAAAAATAAATAAATTATAATTTATAATTTATAATTTATAATTTATAATTTATAATTTATAATTTATAATTTATAATTTATAATCTATAATTTATAATTTATAATTTATAATTTATAATTTATAATTTATAATTTATAATTTATAATTTATAATTTATAATTTATAATTTATAATTTATAATTTATAATTTATAATTTATAATTTATAATTTATAATTTATAATTTATAATTTATAATTTATAATTTATAATTTATAATTTATAATTTATAATTTATAATTTATAATTTATAATTTATAATTTATAATTTATAATTTATAATTTATAATTTATAATTTATAATCTATAATTTATAATTTATAATTTATAATTTATAATCTATAATTTATAATTTATAATTTATAATTTATAATTTATAATTTATAATTTATATTTTATAATTTATAATTTATAATTTATAATTTATAATTTATAATTTATAATTTATAATTTATAATTTATAATTTATAATTTATAATTTATAATTTATAATTTATAATTTATAATTTATAATTTATAATTTATAATTTATAATTTATAATTTATAATTTATAATTTATAATTTATAATTTATAATTTATAATTTATAATTTATAATTTATAATTTATAATTTATAATTTATAATTTATAATTTATAATTTATAATTTATAATTTATAATTTATAATTTATAATTTATAATTTATAATTTATAATTTATAATTTATAATTTATAATTTATAATTTATAATTTATAATTTATAATTTATAATTTATAATTTATAATTTATAATTTATAATTTATAATTTATAATTTATAATTTATAATTTATAATTTATAATTTATAATTTATAATTTATAATTTATAATTTATAATTTATAATTTATAATTTATAATTTATAATTTATAATTTATAATTTATAATTTATAATTTATAATTTATAATTTATAATTTATAATTTATAATTTATAATTTATAATTTATAATTTATAATTTATAATTTATAATTTATAATTTATAATTTATAATTTATAATTTATAATTTATAATTTATAATTTATAATTTATAATTTATAATTTATAATTTATAATTTATAATTTATAATTTATAATTTATAATTTATAATTTATAATTTATAATTTATAATTTATAATTTATAATTAATAATTTATAATTTATAATTTATAATTTATAATTTATAATTTATAATTTATAATTTATAATTTATAATTTATAATTTATAATTTATAATTTATAATTTATAATTTATAATTTATAATTTATAATTTATAATTTATAATTTATAATTTATAATTTATAATTTATAATTTATAATTTATAATTTATAATTTATAATTTATAATTTATAATTTATAATTTATAATTTATAATTTATAATTTATAATTTATAATTTATAATTTATAATTTATAATTTATAATTTATAATTTATAATTTATAATTTATAATTTATAATTTATAATTTATAATTTATAATTTATAATTTATAGTTTATAAATATAATTTATGGTTTATAATTGGCAATTCTTATTTAAAAATATTATATTCAGCACTCAAAATTCATAACTAACGCTCCTATTTATTTTTCTTTAAAACAGGACAAATTGACAAAATTGTTAAGATTTTGCAGGATTTACAGGACGTCTCGGAAAGAACAGGAGATTTTCTCAAGACGTAATTTAAAGTCGAAAGGTTATTATAACTTGTATGTTCAAGGAATAAAAAAAAGCCTTTTCGTTGATAAAATAATCAATTTTATTATTTAATTTAGGAATTGCAGCATAAGCTTCAAATACCAATTAGTATGAGGTATTTGTATTTAGTATGTAATTTTGTTAAAACAAAAATAGAATTCAATCTTCTTATTTAAATGTTCAATTACGTGTAATCATTACAACAAAACCTGTTCGTTTTTTTGCACTTTGAGCAGAACACCTGACTATTTGTTTTTTCCAGAAATTAATATTTTTTGAAAGTTGATTTTTTAACACACACTCTCGCCTCAACACTTCGATTAGTTTAAATAATGAGTTGCAGAGACACTTTTAACAGGGTCGCAAAAAAATTGAAAGTATATTAAGCAAAGCTTTTGACTTATTTCTAAAAAAAGTATGAATAATAAACTAAAGGGGACTAAATTGCTAACATGAAAATAAAACTAGTAAGGAATTATCTTCGACTGGGCCAAAGTTAAAATACACCCACGGCCGAATTAGAGTATATATAAAGTCTTAAGCAAACTAATAAATATTTATCGGTAAAATTATTATCAGAGTTTTACTGAAAAAAATAATTTTTGTGTTTAGCAACAATAACAATTAAGAAAATAGTATTGTTATGAAAATAAATTTTAATAAAAAGAAATTTAAATTAACGCTATCTTAACATAATTTTTTTAGATTTCGAAGAAAAAAATTTTAATTTCACACATTTCCAAAATTTTGAGCTATTGCGGCTGTTTGTCGCCTTTCAAAATGTGCCGCCCTAGGCATTTGCCTCGTAATTTTTGCGGAATTGAAAGAGATTTTACCGTTTTGGTAAACTCATCTTGTATGGGAGGTGGACGCGATTTATATTTTACTTTTAAAAATTTCATGCGTGCAAGATTTGAAGTCACTAGATTAATTTTTGTGAGATTTTAAGAGACTTTACCGTACTTTGTATGGGAGGTAGCCGTGGTTTTTATCCGATTTCTCCAATTATCATACCTAAAGTTTATATTAATTGTTAAAGGTTTTGTGTTAAATTTGAAGCCATTAGATTAATTTTTGTGGAATTGAAAGAGATTTTACCATTTTGGTAAACTCACTGTGTATGGGAGGTTGACGTTATTTTTATTAGACTTTTACAAATTTTATACTAAAAATGCATATTAAAGGTTAAAGCTTATGTGCGGAATTTTAAATCATTAGATTAGTTTTTGTGGAATTGAAAGAGATTTTACTGTTTTGGGTAAGTCACTTTGTAAGGGAGGTAGGCGTGGTTTTTATCCCATTTTTACAAATTTGCAAAATTTGCAGTCATATTATTTTTGTAGATTTTAAAGAGATTTTACCATTTTGGTTGTCACTTTGTTTGGGAGGTAGGCGTGGTTTTCATCCAATTTGTACGAATTCATCCTCCAAGTTTATATTAAATATTAAAGACACTGTGCAAAATTTGAAGTCATGGGTGGTTTTCATCCCATTTTTACAAATTTCATACTCAAAGTTTATAATAAATATTAGAGACGCTGTGCAAAATTTGAAGTTATTATATTAATTTTGTGAATTTTAAAGAGATTTTACCGTATTGGTTAACTCACTTTGTATGGGAGGTAGACGTGGTTTTCATCCGATTTGACTTATTTTCCAACTTGATTCATTTCACTTCAATTTTTAATAAAAAGCTTATATATTGAATTTCGTTAAGATAGCTAAAAAATTATCGTGACCACAGCCGCATGCATATTATGCATGTTTATTAAATTTTACAAGTCAATATTTTGCTTTTTTTACTTTTTTGAGCGTGTTTTTAATTTTATTCAAGTCAAGAAGCTTTTCTTTGCCGTTTGCATTTCTTAGGTTCGTGGCAACTCTTTCAGCATTCAGCCAGTAAAGTTTCAATACGCAAATCTCTTTTGGTGCAAATTTATTCACTCGTATTAATGAACAGCGTTAACAGCATTGAAATGAACTTCGCTGAAGTTGATGCGACTCATTAGATGCGAATGAATGGATTCTCAAGAGCTTTACAAGATGTTTCTGTGGCATTTCTTTGGCGTCGTCTTTTGTTGTTAACAGCATAGCCAGCAGTGAGAATGGAGCAGCATCCACTGATGTAGAATGAAAAAAAAATGGTAAGGTTATGCTTTTCAAGTTATGAGCCGCAGCGACTTGCTTACTTTTGTGAAATTATAATTTGGCATATCGCTTTTCTTTAGAATTTATACTAAAATCTATATTAATGCTTATAGATTATTATTTGATATCGTCTCATCATTCTTCGCCATTGTTGCTAACTCCATCATTCCTGTCGAAATTTCACTCTTCCCCGTTTCTAACTTAATTACCGTGGCTTCTAGCGGATTTCCAACGGCTCATTGCCTCCGAGCCAGAAATTCAATAAGCCTAAATTTTGCTAAAGCCGCCAACGCAACACTGTTAATTATAATTTCTCCACCTTTATTTTACAACCGCGTCATTTTTAGCTACCAACGTGACCCTTGACATAAAGCCGCTTATGTTGTTGCCGCTTTACGCTGCGGCTGTGTATTGAAAATTTGGCGCGTAAATTTAAATCGCGCGCGTCAGGCATGTCAGTCTGAAGTTTGTCCGGTGCGTCTGGCAGCCCACTCAACCCTTTTGTTTAGCGCGACACAATCTTCAAAAATTTCGTAGATATCTTCAATAAGAAGATTGAAAGCTACTCGCTGGCAGTATTTTTTTAAATTATTAATTTTGAGTGATTTGTGCGCTAAAATGGAAAAAGAAGAAGACGAAGCAGCAGCATGAATAGGGTTGGCCACAAAATGCTTGGCGGCTAACCTAACGACTTCCGCTTCCGTTTCAATGAAGCGCAGCATTTTTGGTGTTTTTTTTTATTTATTTTTTCGAGGATTTATAAAGTTTTTCTAACGCTTGCTGTGTTTGACATCCTGATGCTTGTTTTTTTTAGTATTTTTAACACAAAAATTGTTTGCTTAGGATATGTTCAACAATGTGGCAACATCTTGGCTCTCAGTGGAATTCGTTGTTGTTGTGCTTTTGTTGGTGCTGCTTTTTTATTTATGTTTTTTCTTAAATTTTTAACTTTGATCCTTGTGGTGCAAGGATTAATAAAAATTTTCAAAAGGCTTTAGTCTTAGTTAAAAAAAAATACTGTTTATTTTTATTGTTGTTGAGAAGTTTTGAGCGGTTTTTTACTCTCGTGTTTAGCAGCTTTGTGAATTAATTGAGACGCTGCGGAAAAGGGGTGAAATTATTGACAAAGCTTGTTTTAAATGCTTTTCCGAAGCTAGCTGTTTATTCTACTAATTAAAAATAATATCTAAAATATGTAAAGGGTGTGGTCAAAGATGGTAAAAAAATGGAACTAAAATTTGGTTTAATTAAAAATATGTTTTTCTGCTCAAATAAACCTTAGAAATAACCCACTAATGTTTGACTTGAGCAATAGTTAAAAGTTTAACTTTTTGTCCTTCAGTTTTTTCTTTTCATTTCAATTTTAAGAACGTGTTATTTTATGAACCGCACGTCGTTATTGCATAAATCATGCAATTAAAATGTGCATGTTTATTAGATGGAATTTCCGCAAATTATCTTAATTGGCCAAAGGAATAAAACGTAGCTAATTTACAAATTGGCCAACTTGAAGCAGTAATTATTTTTATTTGGCTAAAATAGCTCAAAAAATGGCTGAGAACGTGTTTGAGCAGTATCACGCTTATCCTTACCGTGCTGGAGCTTACATTTATATGTAATTTGCTAAAATTTAGTTACAGCATGGACAACTATAACAACAACAACTACATCCACTACTATTACTACTACTACAATATCTATAAAGCAATAAAGTTATTCCTGTGTCGCCAAATGAAGTCAAAGCAGCACTGCCTTCGCAATCGAAATGCATATAAATATGTCTTGATGTTGTTGTTATTGTTATTTGTGATTGTTATTGTTGTATTGTTGCATGAATTCCCACCATATTTATTGGGTTTGTTATAAGTTGGCAACGCTGGAGTGTTTGTTGCGGACTGCGTTGGCCTGCCTTCTTCAACTTGCATGCAATACAAATTACGACAAGCTATATTTTTGCTTCCTTACAACAAAAACAGCAGCAGCAACAACAATTTGTGTTTAAACTGCGAGTCCTTTTTATGGAGAAGTGTCTAATATACTACAAAAATTTTTGTTCTTTTTTTTTTGAGTATTCATTAATTTACGATTGTTGTGTGTTTGTGTGTCAGGAACACGAAACAGCTACAAATTAAAAAAAAAAAATTATTAACAGTGAACTTTGTGAGCCAAAACTACAAAAGCACCAAATTGGCCACAACTAAACAGTTAAGCTACAACAGTAACAATAACAATGCGATTTTTATCAGCCAGACACATAAAAATTACATGACATTTTTTGAGGATTTTCTAACAATATTTTTTAAAATTTTTTTTTTTAATTAAAGTTTTTCTTAATACGATATTATTGCGGAAAAAAAATATTTTTGGTTGAAAAGAACTTTCATAATTAGGATTGATGATCAAAATGTAGTTTCTAATTGATAAAATTATACAAACATTAACTTTTTGTTATGAAAAATGTTATTTGTAAATATTATCGCAAAAAATAACAGAAAAATTTTTATCACATTTTTGAATTAAGAATTAGTTGGGTCCAAAAATATGACTTTTATAATGTAAAAAGAATATTTCGATTAAGAGAAATAAGATAAGGATATCGGAGATATTTTTAGCCAGCATTTTCCTCGACATATTCTAAATTTCTGCGATATGTAAGAGCGTGAAGATAAATTCGTCAATCCGACGCTAACTTAGCGAACACTCAAACCAATAGTTTAGATCCGCAAAAAGTTAATTTCGTAGTTTTTGCTAAGTTTGGGAGTATTTTTCCTACCAAAATTAAATTCGTTCTTTTTGATAAGAAAGACTTTAACTTTTGGGAGGAAATTAAATTCGTTCTATTTGCAAAGTACGAGTTTAACTTTTAAATCGAATTTAGCTTTTGGCACAATTTTGAGTGCACAATTAAGACTTTTGCCATAACTATATATTTTGCCATAACTAAAAACTAGTGAAACTGGCGTTCATGGTACTAAGTTTCAATGCAAAAATTCTCAAAATCTGAGAGAAGAATCATTGGACAGGTGATTACTTCACCTTTAAACAGATATATAGCTTATAAGTGCACAATTAAGACTTTTGTCATAAACATTTTTTTAAAAAGTAGTAAATGTTAGGTTCAAAGTACTAAGTTTCAATGCAAAAATTCTAAAAATTTGATTAAAGAATGTTTTTGAAATGCATATCATTGGACAGATTACCCCACCTTTAAAACGATATATAGCTTATAAGTGCACAATTAAGACTTTTGCCATAAAATTGTCTTAAAAAGTAGTGAAACTGGCGTTCAAGGTACTAAGTTTCAAAACAAGAATGCAAAAATTCTCAAAATCTGATTAAAGAATGTTTTTGAAATGCATATCATTGGACAGCTGATTACCCCGTCCCTATTTATGACAAAAGTCTTAATAGTGCACTTAGAAGCTATGTATCGTTATAATGGTGGTTTCATCACCTGTCCAATATATGAATTTCAAAAACATTCCTCGTTCAGATTTTGAGAATTTTTGCATTGAAACTTAGTGAGATGAACGACAGTTTCACAACTTTTAAAAAAAAAATATGGCAAAATTCTTAATTGTGCACTTAAAATTGTGCCAAAAGCTAAATTCGATTCAAAAGTTAAACTCGTACTTTGCAAATAGAACGAACTTAATTTCCTCCCAAAAGTTAAATTCGTAATTTGCAAAAAGAACAAATTTAATTTCCTCCCAAAAATTTAAATTCGTACTTTGCAAAAAAAAAAAATTTGGGAAATTTCCTCCAAAAATTAAATTCGTACTTAGCAAAATGTACGAATTGAATTTTTTGCGAATGTATTGGTTTGAGTCTTCGCTAAGTTTGCGTCGGATTGACGAATTTATCTTCACGCACTTGCAATATTTTGGGTCAAAAATAAAATATTTTTTATTTATTCCTTAAAAACAGTATCTTTTGTAATAATTTTTGTTTAAAACTGATAAAATTTACCAGACGTCTCATTAATAAAAAAATAATTTTTGTTGAAAAGAGCTTTCATAATTAAGATAAATAATTAATATACGTAAAGTAGTATAAAAAAGTTGTATCTTATAGACGAAATGATACAAACTTCATAAAATGGTTCTGTTATAAAAAAAACTATTTGGAAAACTAATTAAAAACTAAAATTTTTTACAATTTTGGCTGGGCCCAAAAATATGACTTCAACAATATTGGTTTTTTTTTGTTTCTTCAAATAATTAATTTACAAAATTAAAAACAAATTTGTATTTCATTAAAAATACGGCTTTCATAAAAATCTCGTTATAAACAAATTTTAAACCGTATATAATGGAAAAATATTACGGAATCTTCATAAAGTGCTTATGAGGCTCATTCAAGAAAAGGAGCAAGCGCGTCGGAAGCGAATTTCACTTGGGGGCAGTACAAATGGTGGTGCAAAAAAAGTTCACCAAAATTTCTTCAAAGAAACATGAATGTGAATAAACAAATTTTTTATTTTAGTTTAAAATAAAAAAAATATAAAAATATATAAAAAATATTAAAATTTCAATATTTTTAAAAGTTCTTCCAATTTTAATATTAGAGATCATTCTTTAAAGGATCTTTCATATGGTAATATGAAAATATAAGAAATAATGGTTGCTTTTATAAAGCAAGACTAGGTATATCTTTACATGGTTTAAATGCAATAAGGTACAAATTATTCCAAAATGTTTCTTTCTGTCCTTGCGAGAAACAAACTCTTTCACCACCTCCATCAAATTCAATGCTCCGGTTTTATCCTTGTGAATGTGTATAAGTGCCGCATGAGTGAGTCGTTTCTGTGTCATAGTTGCTCGAAGATACGTTTTAAGTCGTCTTAGTGCACTAACGCTTAGATGAAGCTGCTGATGCAGGCACAGTCAAAAGCAAAGCAATAAGTTTTTCAACTTAATTTAATAGTTTTTTTACAGTATCCGAATTTTTTTCAAATTGGGATACAATAACACTACAATTTGAAGGTGTTTGGCCAGGCAATTGCTTCAGCATTATAAGTTGCGCGTGGAGGTAGCTCCCATCAAAGTCATCTGCATAAAAATCTAGTTTTGTTTTTAGATTTTGTTCAGGAGGCACTTTTCCGTTCAAGGCTTTGATTAGAATATTACAGTATTAAGCTACATACTTAAGGGTGCTTTTAAACTGAAAAGGTGGGTTTGCAGTATAAACTCTACATTTTGTTCTATCTTTTTGAAAACACAGAGAAAAAAAATGGTTATCCGCAAGCATGCTTATGAAGAAGACAGAAAGAAGAGAAAAATATATAATACAAAAATATTACCGTTGTAAAAAAAACTGATATTTTGAATAACTTTTGAAGTTTTCTTTTTAAATTGTTTATTTAGCTAAAAAGTGGGGGGCAACTGCCCCCTTTTCCCCCCCTTCCGACGCCAATGACAAGGAGGGAAAATTTTAAATAAATTATGCATTAAAACATTAATAAAATTAAAAGCATAAAATTTTTTAAACTTTCTACCAATATAACTTGTTTGTTTATGAATAAAAGTAAATATTTTTTGTAAAAGTTAAATAGTTTTTCATGAGCTTTAATTCTGCATCACCAAAACTTGTAATTGGGGGGTTATTTTAGAAAATAAGTTCATAGACTTTAAATTTTAATAAATATAGCCGTTACTATGACTTTTACAACGATATATAAAACTTAATAAACGGACTACAGTCAACCGAGATGTAGACAAAAAACCAATTCTGCGGTTATTGCCACGCCCAAAAAAAAAATTTTGCACTCCCGTTATTTTTTCGATATAACAGTTGATATGAGGCGGTAATATTTTCATTTATTTTTTTTTGTCATACATGCCAATATGGCTTAATGTTTATATCTTAGTTTTAAAACTATTAAATAATATTTCTTGATAAAATAAAAACCTTTCATACAAAAAATTTTCTTTTTTTTCCTTCTTTTTCTGCTTCTTTCTTTTTTTAAAACTGTTCTATCTTGAACATTTTTTTTAAAACTTTCAAATTTTTTATTTTTATTTTTTATTTATTTTTTATATGTCATATATGCTGATATGGCTTAATGTTTACATCTTAGTCTTAAAACTATAAAAAAATATTTCTTTATAAAAGAAAAAACCTTTCATACAAAAAATTTTCTTTTTTCCCTCCTTTTTCTGCTTAATTCTTTTTTTAAACTGTTCTATCTTGAATTTTTTTTTAACCCTTCAAATCTTAGAGACAAAAATTTTTTTGCCTTGAAAACTTAATTAAGGACAGCATTTTTTTTTGTCGCTTTCATCTAAGTGCCTCCTCCCCTTCATTTCCCCTCATGTTTCATCATACGTGATACATTCGTTTTAAGCGCTCTACTTCATTAAACTTGAATGACAAGTGTTCGCATATCTATGAACATTAAGAAACAACTGCACGAAAAACAACAACAATAAATATAGGTCACCCAGCCAGAGATAAGTGTATCTAAAAGTCAACTTTTATGGCTCACTTAGAGAGAGCAAGAAAAAATCGCAAGCAGTATTCAAGAAAAGCTGCCACACTCGCCGCATTTGACAGATGAACTCACACACAGTTGACAGTTGTTGACACTGACACATAACATTTGTAATTGTACACAACGATACACTAACAACAAAAACAACTTCATACATTTGCAGAAATTGTTTTATTTGCGCTTGAATAAACATCAACCGGAATGACAAAAAGTGAACGAAACAAAAATGTCGAATGTATATCGACTGATGAATGACTTAACAATTCGTCAAGTTGTGTTTCCGGCTACCAGCCAACGGCGATGATGACACATGCAAGCTCACACACACATGTCAACTTGCCGCTCACATTAACCAAATAGGAATCGTATTGAAAATGGCAAAAAGTGAGTTTCGATAAAAACACAAAATAACAAAAAACTTGATAAATATGCAGTTTTTATACATATAATAAAATAAAAAATTGAATAAACATTACAGCATAGATACAGATACAGGGCAGGTTTCAGGGGTTGGGAGCAAAAGCAGCGCCATGCGTTGACATTTAAATATATGACCATCATTAAACGTTGCCACACACACACATAATAACGTCTACAAACACCGACAACAACAACGACGACGATGATGACGACGCTGACAACGTTGGCGAATTTAATCAAATTTGATAAACATAAGAGAAAAAAAAAGAAGAATAAAATACTAAATAGATTACACTAAATAGATGTGCATAAAAAATAATAAATGAAGGAGTGTGTTTCGAGGGTGCAACATGCAAAAAACCTATCGAAAGAACCCAAAAAATGCTTTATTGTTGTAATAATATTGAGTGATAAGTTCTGACAGAACATTAACAAGTTCAGGAAACCGGATGTAATGCCAAGCAGCCAGCCAAATCAATTTCTGGCCATTGCTTGATTTTTTTATGGAAAATTTTTGTTTTGGTATCTTTTTGGCAACTGTAATAAATGCGTTCGCTGGTTAACTTTTGTCACGGTATATTTTTATCAATTTGATTGTAGATGATTTTCTATGCAAAGTGATGGGCGGAGAGAAAATTTTTGGTATAAACTCACACAGCTTTGCACTTTTTTAACATAATGATTGAAATTTTTTTTTGTTTTTTTTTATTATAGCAATAATAAAGATTGATGATCAATATAAGCAAAGTAGCACAGAAAAGTTTTATCTAATAGATAAGATTATACAAACACTAATTTTCTGTTATGAAAAATGTTATATGTAGATGTTATCGAAAAAGAAGGAATCAGAAATTTTTGACAAAAAAGAATGCAAATATATTGCGTGACAATAAAAGCAAATTAAGAAAATTGAACTAAGCATTGTTTGGTTGGGTCAAAAAATATAACTTTTATAATATCAAAAAAAAATTTTTATTTTAATAAAATTTATAAACGGGAAATGAATTGGAAGGTCTTACGGAAAATTCATGAAGGTAACCATAATTTTTTTTTAAAAACTTAAGCTTCACACTCGTATACCAAGTTCTTAGATCTTTAGACAGTTGAAGCTATTAGTTTGAGTCTACGAATTAAGTTTTAAAATGGAATGGCTGCAGTTAAGGAAGAATAGATAAAATTATCTTAAGTTAAGATGAATTTTGAGCCGGTTTTAAATAAAAACATTCATCGGTGAACTTAGCCTTCCTTTAAGGAAGGAAAGATGGAAGGAAGGGAAGATGGAAGGAAGGAAAGATGGAAGGAAGGAAAGATGGTAGGAAGGAAGGAAGGAAGAAAGGAAGGAAGGAGGGAAGGAAGGAAGGAAGGAAGGAAGGAAGGAAGGAAGAAAGGAAGGAAGGACGGAAGGAAGAAAGGAAGGAAGGAAGGAAGGAAGGAAGGAAGGAAGGAAGGAAGGAAGGAAGGAAGGAAGGAAGGAAGGAAGGAAGGAAGGAAGGAAGGAAGGAAGGAACATGTTGTAAACATGTTGAGCTAATCAGAAACTGATCAGTCGCGTTCAGCAAATACATACTACACGGTTCCACAACAGTTGATCAAATTTTGTTTTTTATGAACGCAATCACCCAACAAACGTTTGAGCTTCCGGAAGGTTAAATTTTTTAATTTAAAGATGTAAAACCACCATATCGCTTATAATGCACTTGTGCATAGAGGTTAAACTTTTTGTTCTTCGATAAGGCTTCTACGGCACTTGCGAATGCATCTTTCAAATATCCGAGCATGAACTCATTTCGGTTGTTCCGATGAAGCCCCTACGAAGCACTTTATCGAGGATTACACATTTCCGTGCAGTGAACTTATGTTTATTCGAGGAAACCCATGCGAAGCACTTTATCGAGGTTATCTAGCTAACCAATTTAAACTTATTTAAACCAATTTAAACAAGTCTTATCGAAGCTATTTTTGTGAAACTCATAACTCGCTTGTAACAGCAAGTGTTGTAGAGGCTGTATGACGCATAAATGGAGAACGATGGCGTCTGCTTGCAAAAACAAGTATTATCGAGGGACTACGTTGTTAAAATCAGCGCCATTTTTTGTAATATTAGAGTGAATAGTCATCGCGTGCATACGTAAATATATGCGCTGGTAAATTTAATAAAAAATTTATACAGAATATGTAAAATATTATGACTTCTATGTGTAAGAACGTACGACGATTGGGTACGTTTCACAGAAAAGAAAATAAAACGCGAATTCCATCAAGCTGTGGTGAGTTAGTTTTTAGTCACATTCCACTGAATTTTTTACTAATTTATTTTTTTTTATTAACTAGCAACAATACTATTTATTAAGTACGTTCCAAACACTGATTTTAAACAAAATTTAATAGGATTGCTAAAATGCTATTCTGTTCTGAGTGAATTCTATTTGAGCACTTACAGAATTAAATGATGAGCAAATATTATAAATAGGGTCACTTCGGCTATAGTTGGTTCTGTGATGCGAAACATGAAAGAAATCCCTTTGCCTAAAATTTTTTCAGGCGCATATATTTTAAAGAGTTTTAGAAGTGTCACACAGTTCATAAGGCACATTAACATGTCGCGAGCAAAAACAATAAAAAAATACTTCCGTCTAGGCTCTAAAGTACTTAGACCAAAAAGAGCACATCTTGACTTATAATTTGGCATAAAGTTCCAATGTAGTATTCTTATGACAAACAGTGTAAAACTTTTCTGCATTTTTTCAAGCCTATCACTATGTATTTCATAGAATGGGTCCAAAACAACACATCCATATTCTAAAGTGGATCTTATAAGAGATATAAACAGAGTTTTAAGCGTATACGTAACATTACATTCTTTAGAGCTGCGCCTCAGAAATTCCATCATAGCATTAGCCTTGTTGATAATAGACTCATAATGGTTAGTAAAAGTAATTTTTTTATCAAATAACACTCCTAAATTCATTTAATTGATATATCCAATCTGTCCAATTTGTCCAATTTATCCAATCTGTACTTACTGTCCACTAGCTCTTCAAATTTCAATCTATTTGTGGTCCAACGAAGTCGGTTATCTGACGACATAATCATTTACAAACTAGTCTACAGTATATTCTCTCGTCGGTTTTTTAAAAATATGTCTTGAACCGGCTTAAGGCGAACTGATAAGCTCAAAGGAAAGTTCAGTGCTTTCACAAAAACAATTGCCTTTCATTTTCCAATTGGTGCTTAGATGCGATGCTAATTATACAGAAATGCAATTGCACCTTGTTTTCGGAAAATAATGGACAATTCCGGACGGCACTACAAAGAAGGTTTAAACCAATATTTCTAGCGTTAGAAATATCACCGCAAGGAAAAAGTGGAAAGCAGATAAGGAGGGGATTAATGGTGAAGAAGGAGATGGTGAAATCGCGGGGAAAGATTGACAATCGAATGCATCGATTTATGAAACAAGTTATATCGATGTTTTGTTATCGGATGCTCTGCGAATATATATATATATTTATACATATATATGTAATTATATTTTACGATTTTTAATCAGAAAAAAAGTAAAAATAAAAATATATGTGTAACAACTTCTACCCTTTGATACTTTTTCTCGACCTCGTTAAGGTTCCTTGGCTAAGAGTAACCGAGGCTCAGCTAGCTTCGATAAGTTGCTTCTGGAGTGCTACACTAAGTTTCTGTAAGTTGCTTCAGATACGGTTCGATAAATTGCTTTTGACGTTCTTCTGACGAGTCTCGATAAGTTGCTACTAACATACTTTGATAAGTTGCTTCTGATCTTCTTCCGCACAGAAGCATATGAAGGCCTGTTACGATAGCCTTTAACCTGAATAAGTGCTCTAAAACACTTTCCAGAAAACTTCGCGTTGCTGTAAAAGATGGAGGAGAAATGCCCTCGCTAAAGCCTTCTTTAAGCTGAAATGTTTGTTGGGCCGACTCAGTTTTTTGTCTCCTAAAAGGCCAACTCTTGCCTTTGAAAAATTAATTGAACAAATTTTTTGAAACTGTTTTTTTACTTATGTCAACTTAATATGCTCCATATTGGGAAAATTTCAAGCAAATCTACTGAGTAATTTTTTTTTTGTGTAGGAAAGTCAAGCACAAAACCATGTCATACGCACAAATTTCATGATCAAGCATTTTTCATGTATGGATTATGAATTATTGTTAGGAAATTAATAGTAATGTGGTTACAACATACATATTTTTTATTTAATTTCAAAAAATTTTATTTTCAATTTTTAAAATTTCCATTACTTTTTGACCCAGTCTGTATTCCAAAAATTTTTTATTTTCAAAATATACCCTCATAATTTATTTTTACAAACAATTAAAGAAAACGTGTAAAATATTTGTCATTTCTCCAGAAATACGCTTGTTTTGAATAATCTTACCCAACAATTCTGGTATGTCTTTTTAAAAACCACGTCTTCGGGCACTTTCGCTAATTTCCCGGAAGCCAATCATCTGATTTGGATAAAATTTTTCTTCGTGATAGTCGAAACACAAATAGCTCGGAAATATATTTGAAACCAATAGTAATTAAATTTTTTATGCCGAAAACACTAACCAAATCTTTAAATGCGTTTATCTATCTGGAAACAACTTTTTCACATAGTTTAAACTTCAGTCATTCTCGTCGGAACTAGAACCTTGAAGGTAGCTAAAAAACAAGGAAATCACATTTTTTGAACGACCCTCTTAATTCTAGTTCCGACGATAGCGAATATTTCTAAACATTAGTTCTAAACTTGTTTCCATTTAGTTTCTATATTCAGATGCCGCAGAAAATTTTTCATAACAACCAGTGGCATAGCGATTTTTTTTTTCTTTGACATGGCATACAACAATAATAACAAAATAAACACCAACAGAAATAATTTTTTCATCAACTCCCAGTGTGCCAAACGGATCTGTTACGAATCCGTTACGAACTCACTTCTTCGTACATTTTGTCCGAAACGGATTGCGTTTCGCATCCAGAACGGATCCTTTTTCGTATGAAATTCCTCTCTCCGTTACGGACTTCAGTTACGAATCCGTTTCGGACTTCAGATACGAATCCATTTCGGATTTCAGATACGAATCCGTTTCGGACTTCAGATACGAATCTGTTTCGGGCTTCAGATACGAATCCGTTTCGGACTTCAGATACGAATCCATTTCGGACTTCATATACGAAACAGACGTTTCAGACTCCTTTTTTTAAATAATGCGAACTCGCAACGGACTCGTTTGACGCATTTAGCTACAGATGTTAAAAATATAGGTTCTCTAAACAAGTTTGACGCATTCAAATTCGAAAACTTTTTGCAGGAAATTAAACGTAAATTAAAACAAAAAAAATTTTGGGCTAGTTTAAATGGTAAAAAAAAATAATTCAAAATATCAAACAAACGAGAACAATGTTGGTGAGTTCCAGGATGGCTCATACTTGTTTCTTCAAACAGCTAAACATTATTTTTCATTGAAGCATCCCAATAACTTTTACTGCTATAATGACAAAGCGTAAAAAATTCACGCAATTAAAAAAGTTTCCGAAAAATATCTTGTGTACGGCTATCCTATAGTCACATTTAACTTGATCAGTAATGATAATTATTTAAAAATTCTGACAAGTACTTTTCTTCGATTTGAAGGAGAGCTTGAGGAGCACGAGCCTAATGAAATAAAAAAGTTGTTTAAAATAAAAAAAGTACACAATTGTATTTCGAATCCCTAATCCACTGAAAATAAAATAAGAAATTGTAAAACAAATTTAAGACTGTCTTTTATGTTAACGTTGTGGTCTTTTTTTTTTACGGATTCGTAACGGGTCCGTCAAAACATAAGAGCGATTCCTCTCAAAAATACGAATTGCTTTTTCCTTTTTTTCGGATCCGCTTCGAACTCAGAACGGACTTCAGAAACGAATCCGTAACGGACTTCAGATACGAATCCGTTTCGGACTTCATATACGAATCCGTTTCAGACTCTTTTGGCGGATTCGTAACGGGTTCGTAACGGGTCCGTCGAAACATAAGAAAGCGTAGTGCGTACTGACGGACTCGTAACGGGTTCGTAACGGATCCGCATCCGTTTTTGTGCACATTGGGCTTTGACATGAAAGCAAATTAAGAAAATTGAACTAAGTATGGTTTGGTTGGGTCAAAAAATTATAATATCAAAATAAATTTTTATTTTAATTAAATTTATAAATTGAAATTAACTGGCAAGTCTTACGGAAAGTTCATGAAGGTAATCATAATTTTTTTTAACTTAAACTCCACACATGTATGTCAAGTTCTTAGACCTATAGACTGTAGACCTGGAGTATGAAAAAACTTGGGTTCAGGCCACGCATCCATACTCTACAAATTCAACTTTATTCCACCAAGGACTGATTACTGTATTTTTTTATTTTATTTTATTTTTATTTTATAAAGGTGCGCCGTAGGCAAGTCAGGCAAAAAACCATGTCATACGCACAAATTTCATGATCAAGCTTTTTTCATGTATTTATTATGTATTCTTGTTTCAAAAAATTTTAAATTTAAAGTTTTTAAATTTGTAAAATTCCCATTATGTTTTTACCTAGTCCGTATTTTAAAAATTTCAAAAGAAAAAGTTTGAAATATTTGTCATTTCTCCGGAAATACGCTTGCTTTAAATAATCTTACCTAATAATTTTTGTATGACTTTTTTAAATCCACGTCTTCGGGCACTTTCCCCTAATTTCCCGGAAGCCAATCATCCAATTTCGATGAAATTTTTCTTCGTGATAACCAAAACAGAAATGCATCGGAAAAAATATTTCAAACTAATCGTAATTAAATGTTATAATGCCGAAAACACTAACCAAATCATTAAATGCGTTTATCTCGAAACCACTTTTTCGATTAACGAAAAACTTTTCGAAAAAATTGTCCGATATAAAATTTTTTTGCACCACATACTTTAAACATCAGTCATTCTTGTCGGAACTAGAACCCTGAGGGTAGCTCCAAAACAAGGAGCTGGACCCATTTTAATTCCTAAAAAAATACCTTTTTTGAAATCAAATTTTTGGAATGACCCTCTTAATTCTAGTTTAGATGATTACGGATAGTTCTAAACATTAGTTCTAAAAATGTTTCCGTTTAGCTTTCTATTTTCAGATGACGCAGAAAATTTTTTCATAACAACCAGTGGTCTAGCGTTTTTTTTTTGGTTTTCTTTGACATGGCATACAACAAAAATTTACAAAATCAACAACAACAAAAATAATTTTTTCATCAACTTTGAGGTTTTATCTATTCAATAAAAATTTTTTAGTGAGGCATGACAATTTGGGTGGCAAAGGTAGCCCCCAGGAAAATTAGTTGTATGTGTTGATCCGTAGTATTTTGTTCACATTAGGGGTATTCTCTATTAATATTAATTAATAGTCATTAAATTTTTTAAGATGTTATTTAATTTTTTATTTATACCTGAGTATACCTTTATAAATAAATCCAATCCCATTTCTGCTTTAGCATGGTATAAGGATAGAGGTAGCTGCAGCGTTGACTGTGATCTCTTTCCATACTGCCATGTCTGTCAAATTCAGCTGTGTGGCGAATGGAAACAAAAGAAAAGAAATAAAAAGTTTTGCTTCGTTTTGACATTTCCGGCAGTATGCTCTCATCTAGTGCATTTTCCTTTATTCTTTTATCATGTGCTTTAGTAAGCTGCACTTCACGCTCATTCCACCAACTTTTTGGCTGCTCTTTCATTCTCTTCTCTCTCATTGCAATCACAGGGTTGCATTTCATAAACTATTCTTCATAGCATAGCCGTATACATGGGTGTCAGAGTAGCATTCGTAGGAAATATTGCATGGTTTTTGTTACTTGTATTTTGTTGTTGCGGCGATGTACGGATTGTATATTTCCTATTATAGCACCGTGCAATGGGCATATCCTAGACATAGAGAATACCCCTATTGATTGAGAATACCCCTATATTCATTCAAGTAACGTGTAACAAGGGATCATAAGGAATCAGAGTGATTTGCAGTTTTATTATTATTTTTTGATCGTTAAACATAGGTACGTTTTTTTTAGATTCTTCATGTTAACAAGACATATTTTTGATCTGAATAGAGTCTTTAGTAGTCTTTTAAGAAAAAAGAGCTAAATTTTTTTAGAAAAAAGATCAATTTATTTCTTAATGTATTTTCTTACAAACAAAATCGTAAGTTCAGCTTAAAATATGTCATAGCCAGGGCTCGGATTTTGATGACCTAGGAAACTGCAAAAAATTACTTACAAAATGAAAAAAATACCTAAAAACTGCATAAAATTACCTAAAAAATGAATACCTAAAATCCTGAGTTTTTACCTAACACTTGTTTCATTTTTCTATATACTCTTTCGTCTGTTTCACCACGTGCAGAGCTTTTTTTTCATTGAAGTCTATAAACAAAGCTACTCCTTTGTCGAGAGGTAATGTTTTTGATTGAAGGGACTCTAGTGTTAAAGGAATACGTTTAGAAATTGGCATTTTAACATTTTTTAGTAAAAAAAAACAAAAAAATTATATAAAAATTACACTAAAATGACCTAAAAAACCGAAAAAACCGAAAAAAGCGAAAAATGCTCTTAAAATTAAAAAAGGCCAAAAATGACAATAAAATAACTTAAAAATCTGTAAAAATGACCAAAAAAATGCCCAAAATCTAGTAAAAATTACCTGAAAACTAAAAACGATGAAAATTACGAAAAAATGTCCTAAAAAATTTCATATTTCGAATTTAGGAAACATAAATCGACGTTTTAAATAAGCCGGAAATGTCTTAGAAGCAGCAGAAAAAAGATGACATGTCATCGAAATTCTAGCCCTGGTCATAACCTTTCAGACCGGAATGCGTTGATTGAGCGGGTAATTTTCAGTCTAAATGTCTTCTCTATTTCACGAGCATTATAAAAAATTACGGTTGAGCTGATTTTTGTTTATGTTTGCCTTTTATATTAAGTCTGTTTCCGTACTTGATTCAAGTTACTTGAAGTTGCTTGAAAGCGTTTCTTTACACATTTTACAAGCTCGAGAGAGAAGAATAACAAGCAAAATGATACTCTCTATTCTACTAGAATAACTCTAACTTTAGTTGAAGTTAGTACGGAAACAGACCTATTGTTTGCATGTTTTGGCTTCATGAAAAATCGACCAATGGGAAAATTGCAAAAACAAAAAAAAATTAACAATCACCCAAATGAAAAATAACCCAAAACAGAATGTGAAATGGCCCAAAAAAAAAATCCAAACAACAAACATGAAAAAGCCAAAAAAGAAATGTGCTTAAAAACTCGTACAAGTAAAATACTAATTCTTTTCAAAATAAGAAGTTTGTGAGGTAAGTAGAATTCCAAAAGTAAATTATATCTTGGTGACGGGTGCCGCGATACGAGTGATCTGGTAGTCAATATTTTCTTTGCTTGACCAACAAAAAAAAAAAACATGAAAAACATAAAAATATGCCAGAGGTCTTGTTTTATTATATAAAAAAAAATTGAAAAAGTATTCTTCAAAATATGTACCTAATGTTTTTTGATAATTGAAGGATTTATTGCGAGAACATGATAAGCCACATAAAAAATATTATCAAATACTCAACTCTAAAGTTTTGAAAATAGAATTGAACACGGAAACTCTTACAAATAGGCCAGAAAATTAATAAGAAACAGCCAAAATCTCTTCAGTGGTTATTAGCGAGTAATGTTTTCAGCCTAAAAATTAATTTTTGAAATCAAGTAGCTTATCACGTTATCGCAATAAGCCCTTCAATTATAAAAATAAAAATTGTTCATTATTCCAAAAAAAAAAAAACAAAACTAAGGCTCTACAGTATATGTTTTCTTGTATAAATAATTGTTCACTGCCATTAACTTTTGTTCTACAAATAGAAAATAATAATTGTTTGAGCCATCTGCGAAACTTTGCGAAACTTTGCTCTTATAGTTGCAAATATTTCTAATGTTTGCACGGCTTTGACTGGCATATTCACGCACTTGATGCGTTTTGAAACATTTTCCGTAATTTCTACGTTCCCGCCCCTGTTGTTTCTGTTCATCTTCTTTTTCATTTTCCTCTTCATCCACGGCTTCAGTGTTCCCAAAAATGTCTTCGAATGGTTCCAAATAAGTACAGCTATTGTTTTTCGGAAAAACTATCCACTTCAAAAATACCGTAGTCGACATCTTGCCAGCTTCCAAGGCTTTACTTGCTACCAATCTCTTTCGTTATTTCTCGGCATGATCTAAAAATTATAAGTAAAATTTCTTCCAAAATATTTGGATAAAAAAACAAAAAACTAAATTTCACCCAACAAAAATACAAAATCGCCGAATTTGTACTGTATGAAAAAATATTGGGTGATTTTTAATTTTTTTTTTTTGAAAATTTTTAATGGAACCTCGTGTTTTTTTCTTTGGCGTTTCTAAAATTTTGACGAAATTTCGGACCACATTTAGCTTTTTTCAAAAATAAGCCTTCCGCGGCTTATTCTAAAATAAAAAATTTTGATAAAAACTGTCAACTGCTTTTCAGTTATTGACAATTTCATCAACAAATTTTGTTTTTTGAGCTTTAAGTTTTGTATTGAAAACAACAAACACATAAAAATTTTCAAAATACTGGATAACAATTTGTTAATTTGCCAGAATAGGGCTGTTAGTCTTTTTTAGTACTACATAAGATGTAGACAATGATATTTAAAAAGATACATCAGATAAAAACTGTTTAAATCAATAATAAATCCATTACGATATGAAAACGATATTAAAGGTCTCGCAAGGATTTAATAAAATTAAATTAAATAAAATAATTAATCGACTGTATAAAATGATATCAGTGACTATATATTGCTATAGAACGCAACTAGAAGGAGGTATTTTATAGAGAGAGAGAGAGAGAGAGAGAGAGAGAGAGAGAGAGAGAAAGAATGCTAGGATTTGAGCACAGATAAGATGAGAAAACTAGTATAGAAAAAAAAACATGTATTGAAATAATTATAATATTTTAATAATATTTTTTTTAAACAAAATGTTTTTTAATCGCGAAGGATAAAAATGACATGGTTTTGATTTTTTACAGATTAGGCATTTTTCGTGATATTTACCTTTATTCACAAATTGTTATGATTATTGCATCGTACAAATTAGTGTTTAAAGATGATGTTGAGTTCATTGATTTTAAGGTAGTCGTTTAAACATCACTTACTTTTTTAAGTGATGTACCTCATTTTCAATTTTTACTTACATACTCAATACTTATTTTGATTTGTAACTAGAAGACTCTGTTTATTTTTGTTTCAGTATCTGAAGTTAAAAAAAGCCTGATTGTGCCGATTTATAACTAAGACAATAAAACTTGGTAGATTTTTATTTTCAGTCGATTTAGGTATTTGTATGTATTGAGCAAGTATGTTAGCATTTTAGAAAAAAATTCTTGTGCATGCCGCAAATTAGAATAAATAACAACAAAAACCTTAAGAATTTAAATTAAAATTTGTATATAAGAATTTTAATTAAAATAGATAACAACAAGTAATAGCACATTTCTAAGATCGAATTTCGAAAGAAAGTCAAAGTTTAAAATGAAAAATTTTTAATAATACTGCTTAAAGCGTTGTACAGTAGATTAGAATTCGGCATTAAGATTGTTTATCATTTTATGTATATTTGAATAACATGTTTATCTCTTCAAGATTTTATAGGAAATACTTCTTTAAAGCTTACAGTATTGGAAGATTAAATAAGCTTTTATTACACCTTTCTCCTTTACTCAAGCGCCCTTTACAGAAATGTGATATGCACAATTTGACAAAGTAAAAAATTAATTATATTAAACCATTTTATATTAGAATATTACAACAAAATCATTACTCTGAATCCACAATATCTTAGGATCATTTAGGCTTAAAGTGAACATGAAAATTTAATATGAACTTTTTGAAAGCTATCACTGTTGAAATCGAAAGACAAAATTTAATTTTTCAAGTGAATCGTTCAAGTGAATACCTTGAGCAAAAGGAGCTTACACTTTTTATTTTTTTATTTGAAATGAGTTCATAAATGATTTTGAAATTTTAAAAAGTAAATTTTCTTTATCAGTTTTATTCACTTTGAAATCATTGAATGGGTTGTGTATTGTTTTTATCTTAAGTACTTAGATATCACGTAAAATAAATTGATATTACTCATCTTGAAATATTGTTCTATACTAAATGTACCCCTTCAAATATGCCTCGTCTTTTCATGTCTCTAATGCCCTTTTTTTACCCCGCCCCTCTTCTCCACCAAGGACTTAATCACACTTCCTCAGACATCTATAGTCAATAAATTGAACTTTGTCGATAAAAATATAAAAAATACTCAATTTTCTTGCAATTTTCTTTGAATGTTACGTTACGTAAAACATTTACGATATGTTCGTTTTCATATTATTATTATTATTATGATTATTATTATTGTTGTTGTTATTGTTATTATTGTTGTTTTAGTATTATAAATGTTATGTATGTCTTGGGCATGCTTTTACGCGAACTGTCTTTGGAAAATCATACTTTTATGGCATTTACTTAGCTGCCTGAGTATTATTCAAGATTGTTGTTGCTATTGTTATTCTTATATTATCATCGTTATTGTTATTGTCAATGCTGGCGGTAGACATAGCGTCTGTGGGTTCTAAGCGTTCCAAGTTTGGAGCAACACATACAACCGCACTCCCCCCCAAAAAAGCAGTTTTATAGCTCTTTTAATCATGGCTGGGCTTATGTTTGTGAGTTTTGCGTGTTTGTGTGCGTTAATTCAACTACTGTCGTTAATAAACTGTTTGATGTCAACTTTATTTGAACGCTGCTGTAGCTTGGCAATAAAATAGGAAAAGTGCTTAGAACTGTTGGCCAAGGATTAGAGCAGAATGTTTTGAAGATTTATGTTAGTTAATTGAATGTGTGTTTTCGTTGTGATGTTTTCAGACTGTACCTTTTTTCCCTGGGTAAACTATTTTGTTCTGTGCTTCATTGTTGCTCCTTTTGTTTTGTTCAACTTGCGCTATAAAGTTTGCTACTGTTGCTGCTGCTGCTTCTTTTCTGAGCCTTAATTTGACACAAAGTATCATTAATAATCCTTTTTACAACCTTCTCAGCTGCAACAACTATTTCAGTCGCAGTCTCACATGTCCTTAATTTATGCTTCACAACAAACGTATGTAAACTATTGACGAATTCTATGAAATCCTTTAACGACAACTTAACTAAATCCTTTCTTCGCTTGTGTGCATTTCTTTGTTTGGCACTTCACTCCTATTTGTTTGTGATATTTTTTGTTTTTTATCTCTACTAATAAAAATATTGAAATACTAACAAACTTTATGATCCTGACAGCCGCGCGATTCGCTTTGGTTGTTGTTCCATGCTCTTTAATGATGATCCTGTTAAGCTTCTTCTGCCAGCTAGCTATTTGTTACATTTTTTATTAGACACACACACACATACACGCATTGCCTGCTCAGTGACACTGTGACGCAGCATAACAAAGGCTTGGATTTATTCCTCTGTATTCTTATTGCGCATGCGCAACATTCTCTATTTTGCTGCTATAACAAAAACTAAACTGCAGATCTTTTGTTTGTTTTTATTGTTGTTTGTTGCGATTTTTATTGCATTTATTGTTGTCGTTATTGTTGTTGTTGTATTATTTGTGTCAATTACTCGGCAACAATGTTGTTAATATGCGTAGATCTTTGCGTAGAAATAAAATATTTTGTTGTTATATATTTTTATGAGTTGTATTCTTTAAACTTCTATTTAACTTGCAAAGATTTATGCAGGTATTATTAAAATTTTAGAATTTATCGACGTTTTAGTCTGAACAAAGTAGGCACTATTTCAGGGAGTTGTTTTGAAGTTACACGGTAAGAAAAAATTAAGTTAAAAGTAAAAGATTGAATGAGAAGCAATACTATTTTTTATACACAATTCCATTGCTTCTCTTGTATTGTTTGTCGTTGATTTGCATTTTCGTAAAACAAAATTATGAAAACAGTTGGAGCTTTTTAAATGTTGAGCGTGCGCTTTTTTTGATTTTAGGATGACACAAGTTGGTGGTTTTTTAATTTGATAAAACAAAAAATGTCTGTGAACTGGTAAATAATTATATATTATGAAAATGTTATTAAAGACACTATACTCTCTTGAAATATTTTTATTAAATTCGATAAACCGTAATTTTTGATAACTTTTGATAACAAAACACAGCGTTTTATATCAAAATAATTAAGGACAATTTTAAACATATTTAATTAAAAGTAAATAGTATATATAATTCCATATTTTTTTTATTCTATTTATTAAGATCTTAGGCTCCATTGAATTTAAACCAACTACTAACAAAAAAAAAAAAATTGACAAATTGTACAAATGTCACTAAATTCCTTAAGGTATTTGAATTAATCTAGCACTTAGTAAAAAATATCTAGTATATATTATAAATTAGTGAGGAAAACACCTCCGATTGACACAATAAAATGAGTTAGTTTTAAGCTTGGAGTTGCCTCATCGTGTTATAATGAAGTCTTTAATGCATCTCTTTGGCCGGCTGATGTGAATGTTAGCTCTTTGGTAAATTTTCAAAGAGCAAGGTCTCATCAGCCGAAGTTATAAAAAGATATAACAAAAATCTTAATATATTCTACCAAAATGTTTCTAGTATGGGAAGAAAAACTAATCCCATATTTATAACTACTACACGGTTGGATTATGATGCATATGTTATTACTGAGACGTGGATGAACTCAGACTTTTCTGATGAAGAGTTTTTCGATCCGAATCTCTTCCGTGTTGTTAGGAAAGATCGGGATTTTGAGAAGATTGGTTGTAGGCGTGGGGGAGGGGTCCTCATCGCTGTAAATTCTTTGATCTCTATATCAATTTTTAATTTAAAAAAGCAGAATCTCTACTGGATCAACTTTGTGTTGCTGTGCATGGTTCATCTGAAATTGTATATGTATGAGTCTCTTATATTCCTCCGAATAGTAATTTTGAGTTACAGCTGCGGTCAAAATAATAGCAGTACCCTTATATTCAGACATGTTTGGATAAATAATACTAGTCTACAAATTTCGGATCCGGTAAGTACATTTTCATTCCTATATGTACTTTCAACACTCGTTACAACTCCGTACTCAGTTTCCTCCTATATTGTAAAACTTTCAAGATACAGTGTGTTTTACTATTTTGGTACGTGTTTAGTATTATTGATCTAGAATCTTAGCTACTCACCATAAAATAAAAAATAATATTTTGTATTTTAGAAAAAATATCAGATTTTTCATAAGTATATCAATCGCTTTCGTGTCATATGCTGTAGCGGAGAAAAAATTTTGAGATTATCCAACAAAATATCGACAAATTTTCTATCTTTTATTTTAGCGGAGCTCTTACTGTCCAAAGTTGCAATTTAAAAAAATACTGTTGATTAAGTGTATTTTTACATGAAAAAAAGACATTTTAAATTTGGACGGTTACAGTTCCGCTAAAACAAAAGATACAAAATTTGTTGATATTTCGTTGGATAATCTCAGAATTTTAGCTTCGCTAAAGCACATGACACGAAAGTGGTTGATACATTGATGAAAAAGTTGATAATTTTTAAAAAATACAAAATTATACTTTTTATTTTATGGTGAGTAGTTCAGATTCGAGATCAATAATACTAAACACTTGCCAAGAACGTGAAACACCCTGTATCTCGAAAATTTTACAATATGGGAGGAAAGTACATATAGGAATGAAAATGGACTTACCGGATCCGAAATTCGTAGACTAGTATTATTTATCCAAACATATATGAATATAAGGGCTCTGCTTTTAGTTTGACCGCAACTGTATATAAAGCACATATGGATAACATAATTTATCTTACACAAAATGTGAATAGCAAGTACCAATTATGCATCGTGGGAGATTTCAACTTAAACAAAATAATATATCAAATGTTAACACCATCCTTGTTATTGACAGTTTGTTAGAAATGGATTTATTGCAGATGAATGGTTGCTTTAATAAGTTAAATAAAATATTGGATCTAGTTTTTATAAGTAAGAATATTAATTTTAGTATAAATTAATCTCTTTTTCCTATATCTCCATCTACTTTACATCATACTCCAATACATATTGAACTCAAATTTTAAAATTTTCTTCGTTGTGAGACTAAAACTAATAATAAAAATACTTTTAATTTTAACGCTTGTAATTTTGAGCTTTTGAATAATTTATTTGTTGGCATAGATTGGTATAGTGAGATATTTTCCCTTAATGCTAATGATGCGTTCCTTATGTTTAAATCAATTATTTTAAAAATTTGTTGTGAGCATATTCCTGAAAATGCGTCAAAATATATAAACTGCCGTGGTTTATTACGGGCTTAATGTAATTGAAAAATTTACGGAATAAATTTTACAGAAAATGGGCTGCTAACAATAAATGGGCGGCTAACAATATTGATTTCCTCAATTAATACAGACACTATATGAGGGAATTAAATTTTCTTAATAAATAACTTTGCAGACAGTTTATTCTGAACTTTGAAACGAATATAAAATCAAATACTAAATCATTTTGGAGCTATGTAAATTCAAAGAAGAGTTTTTCGAATTTTCCAACTAGCATGTTTTTTAGCATGTTTCTAATAGTGCGCTCGAAACAGCTCATCTCTTGGCGAATTTTTTTGATTCAAATTTTGAACCGTCTAATGTATTTTCGAACTATATTGCTAATTATATGTCACCATTAGTTGATTTAGGTTCATTGTATATATCGGAAGAAGATGTAGTAGAGGGAATTCTGAACCTTAAAACTACATTCAGATCCGACTCAGATGGATTATCGGGTATATTGTTAAAAAATTGTTGTAAATCCCTAGCAAAACCTCTTCAAATTATTTTCAATAAATCTCTATCTTCGGGAGTATTTATTTCTGATTGGAAATTGTCACTCATTTCCCCAATTTATAAATCTGGAAACAAAAATAACTGCAAACATAAATTATAGACCAATATCCAAGCTAACGGCAGTTTCTAAACTTTTTGAATTTATAGTGAAAAGCAAAATACTTTTTGCTGTTAAGTGTGTAATTTCGCCTTCACAACATGGTTTTGTATCTGGACGTTCGAATGTAACGAACCTTACTTTATTTTCGGAATATTGCATTTCTGCTTTTCAAATGGGCTATCCAGTAGACTCAATCTACACTGACATTTCTAAAGCATTTGACAAAGTCTCACATGATATTTTAATAAAAAAAAATTAGCAAATCTTGGTTTTTATTCAAATTTATTGCAATGGTTTAGGTCTTACCTGTGTACAAGAACATGCCATGTATGTATTGAAAATAAAATGTCCAGACCGTTCGTAGCTACCTCAGGGGTTCCTCAGGGAAGCATATTGGGTCCGTTACTTTTTATTCTGTTTGTTCACGATATAACTTTAAAAGTAAAAAATTCTCAGTGTTATACGCTGATGATTTAAAAATTTTTCGCAATTAATAATTTGTCTGATGCCTCGTTAGTACAAGCTGATCTAAGCTCCATAAATGCTTGGTGTTCTAGAAACCATTTGTATCTTAATTATGAAAAATGTATGCATTCTACTTATGCTAAATCTACATTTCCTTTAAAAACATCATACTATTTAGATAGCACTCCATTGAAATGTGTTAAAGAAATTAAAGATCTTGGTGTAATTTCTGACACCCGTTTCTCTTTTATCAGTCACCTCAATTACATTATTTTTAAAGCATATTCGCTTCTTGCTGCAGTTCGTAGAAATGGTTTTAATTTTAATGACCCTCTTACTTTGAAAGTTCTTTATACTACTATTGTTCGTTCGAAGTTAGAATATGCTTCATTTATATGGAATCCTTTTTATGCCTCACACACTCTCCGCCTAGAACGAATACAAAAAGCTTTTACGCGCTTTATTTTTAGAACAAATAATCCGCAATTTCCAATTTCTTCATATAGTGATCGTTGCAGTTTAATTAATTTAAAAACTCTACAGAATAGAAGAATCATTTTGTCAATTCTTTTATTGTATGATATTGTTGTTGGTACGGTTGACTGCCCTAAATTACTGACATTAATTTTAATGTTCCTTCCAGATCCTTAAGACATTTTGATGTATTTTATCTAGGAACGTGCAGAACAAACTATGCCATTGACTCACCAATGATTAGGGCTATGCTAGAGTTCAATAATTTTATGCTACATTGTAACTTTGATTTTGCAAATTCAAAGAATTCTCTTAGGTATTTGCTAAATAATGTTTATTAATATTGTTGTAGATATTTTAAGATTAAATATAATTTTATCTCAAATCGTAGTCTATAAGAACTAATGTTCATTGACTGAAATAATAATAATAAAATTATATATTATCATTCGGAGGCTATAACTATCATAAAAAATAGTATTTCCACGTAATTAAAAATACGTCAAATTAAAAAACGCTTAAATATCATATTTTTTCCTAAAACGCGGTTTTAAATTTAAAGAAGTATTTAATAAAATTCTTACACTTAATTTATAAAGATTTTTAATCTTTAATATACTTAATATATTTTAATATAATATATAATTTAATATATTATATCTTTAACAAAAAACCCCGTTTTTCTAGCTATTATAGTTTTTGAGAAAATTGAAATGTCATCCCAAAATCGAAAAAGCATACAAAGCCGGATCGATTTGTATGAGAAAAAATAAGTCAGCTGGACATCGACTCAAAAGCTAAGAGGGGCTCTTATGCTGCCGCAAAGTAAATGCCAAAGCAGGCTGGCAGGCAGACAGGCGCAAGAAAACTATGTGAAAAAGCGAAAAAAAAGTTATTTCAATCTCGTTTCTTCGCAGGCACTGCCTGCGCCTGCCTGTCTGCCTGCCTGCCTGCCTGCCTGCCTGCCTGCCTGCCTGCCTGCCTGCCTGTCTGCCTGCCTGCCTACCTGCCTGCCTGCCTCGGCGTTTACTCTGCGGATAGCCTTAAAAACTATTTCGGCATAATTCTTTTTGGATCGAAAAAATCTCCATGTATCGGTTTTGGTTTTCCAGAACCCCTTCTTTTGCAAAAAAAAATATGTAAAACCCAAGACAATCAAAATAATAAAGACTAGTGATTTTCCCCCAAAAATCAGGTGGGCTCGGTATACGGTTTAGAGATTTGATTATAGTATTATGACTATAGTTGGTGGTATTATGACTGGTTTGAATAAAAACCTTTCGATATACCCATTTTAGGAGTCTAAAGCGTGATGTCTGTTCAACAATCTAATTCAAGTAACTTTTCATTGTACAGCCGTGCTTGAAAACTGACCGAATAAGTGTTAGGCAACAACTACATGACTTAATACAGGGTTTGCTTAAACTACTTCAGATCAATATTATTCATTTCGCGTGTGATTCATCTTAATTTTTCTACTCGTGAATGGTATAAACTTATTCCTTCATTTCAATACAATTTTTGCCCTCGCTGATAAAGGCCGCAATAGCTCTAATTTCACAAACATTTCACATGGCACGCCGGTGTGACCTCACCAAATGTGAAATGCCAAATATAATACCAGGTTCTATTAATTTTTCATCCCTAACAATTACTTTAAAAATACCTATTCCTATTTGCCAGCCTTCTAGATGTCCCCCAACAAAAACAAAAATAAGAAACAATGTGTTCTACTTCTGGAAGTCCCAACGAAAAAAAACAAAACTTAACTAAGATATATATAGTTCATATTTTTCAAATAATACCACGATAGATCAAATGTTACTGATGTAATGCACTCACTGATCATATTATTTTGTTCACCGCCAACCTTTTATTTAAAATCACCCATCCTGTATCTGTCACCCAAAAAACAAATTATTAGCTCAAAAGTTTTTCCCAAAATATTTTTTCATCTTTTTTCATCTTTCTTCAAATAAAAAATGAATGCAATTAAAAGAATTTGTACGATTTGACAAAATGTATACTTTTTCGATTTAACTATTTTAATCTGCATTGTTAAAAAAACATTTATCGAAAAATAGCTTTATGATGCATACAGGGAAAAAAAACAGGTGTGAATGTAAGGTAAATTTTAAGTTATTCCGTACTTTTCAGTTAAGATAACAAAATAATAGTTTTCGTTTCGAAAGAATCGAAACATAGCTGCGTTTTTTCGTACAAGGTCCAAATATTCCAAATATTTTTTCACACAATTTGGGTATATTTAAGACCCTTTTCCTTTATGTCACACGTCGTCAAAAAATCTTGACTCCCCTCCCCTTTCCCCTCTGCACACTACATTCTTATTTCTAAAACTTTTGGCTTTTTCTTACATATTCTCAAATCGTTATACAAAAATGATAGTTCAAATTTTGCTTAGGGGTCATCCTTTTATGTGTCAAGCATTTTGGCCCCACACTCCATATTATATATACCCCACTTCCCTGTCAATCAGTTTTAATTCCCTCCTGGTCAGGTTAGAAATATTTAAACTTTTTTGCAAATAAATTATTTTGTAAGCTGTAGAACTTTGTAATGAATATAAAAACAACATTTTGAATAAATTTATTTTCATCAGAAAAATCATAGGGGGTAGCTCATGATTTTCGATGATAAATACTGTTTATTGAATTATGTGTCAAAATTAAGCAATTTTTGCAAATAAATGATAGGTCTGTTCCCGTACTTTTGTACCAGAAATTCGCAAGTTGCAGAATTTGAGAGAGTAAGCGAAAAAATGCTCTCTTTGTGATAAAAATTGCAAAAAGTACGGGAACAGGTTTTTCGCAAAAAGTTGCAACTTTTGATGAAACGTCAAAAACATTTGTTTACAAAAGTCATTTTGTAAGAATTGAACAAATGGCTGATCAAAGCAATAAATTTGTTTCCGTATTTCAGTTAATTGCTTCATCAAGTGAATCTGATAGTGATAGTGACTCCGAAATGTTTGAAGTAATCACTAAATACAATAATGAAGATGATACTTTAATCCAGGAACTTCGCAAAGTTTTCAACAAAAATAAGAGAAACTGCATCAGGAACTATTTGTCTGAAGTTGTTCCTTCATATTCTGAAAACGAATTCCGTATGCATTTCAGAATATCTAAAACTTTGTTTGAAAACCTTTCTTCGAGATTCAAGGAATCGGATTATTACAAAAATCTTCGCATAGACAAACGCTTCCCAGCAAGTACTCATTTAGCAGTGTTTTTGTGGTTTACTGATCACGAGGCTTGCAGTTTTCGTGATTTGGCCGATCGCTTCGATATTTCCCTTTCGTCTGTGTGCCGCATTATAGACAGAGCAACAATGTTTATTAGTTCCTTGAGTCCTGAAGTAATAAAATGGCCTAATGAAGATAAAAAGAAGGAAACTGGCAATTTTTTTCAACAAAAATGTGGATTTTCTAAAGCTATTGGTAAGAAGTAACAAGTCATATAAAGTTGTATCGAGGTATATCTATCTAATATATCTAATCTATATATCTATATATCTAATATCTGAATTAATATTTTCAATACATTAAGGTTGCATAGATGGATGCCACATTGTGATTGATCCTCCAAAAAAAGCCAAGGATGATTACATAGACAGAAAAGGAAACACAAATATTTCTTTACAGGGTATAAGCGACGAAAGAAAAAAATTTATAAATATTTTTGTTGGATTTCCTGGTTCCTCGCATGATAGCTGGATATTTCAGAACTCACCAATTTACAACAATCTATCATCATATTGCGGAAGTAAGTTGCATTACGAAAATATTTTGTGTTAAAATAAGTAGATACCAGAAAAAATGAAAAGCTAATTTTATCATCTCAGATTTTTATTTATTAGGTGACTCTGCTTATCCATGCACGAAGTATGTGGTTACACCTTACAGAGATAATGGACATTTGACACGTTCTCAAAAAGATTTTAACATTTTGTTAAGCTCTGGTCGTGTTGCAATAGAACATAGCTTTGGGATTCTTAAACAGCGATTTAGACAACTATATTATTGCAAGCTCAGAGGTTTAAAAAAACTGTGCCATTTCATTAGAGCTTGCTGTGTGCTACACAATCTTGCCAATAATGATGATTTGGATTTCACTCTTGAAACTACAGCGGAGGAAAGTAACGACATCGAAGCGGTTCAAAATCCAATTATTGGAAACGCGGTGAGGGATGCCATCTACGAAGATATTACACGCGAAAGAAATACTCAAGGCAATACACATTAATAATCCATTTATTTCTTATGTATGTTTTAAAAATTAAATAAATTACAAAAGTAGTTTAAATAAAGCAGTCTAAAATTACTGACAATGTACAAAGGCGACCTGTTCTACAGGGTTTTTAAATTTCCAAATGAAAATAAATAAAAAAACATTAAAATTGCATTAAGCTCATACTACGCTTAATTTTCAGGAAATTATCTTAACCCAATAACGTTTAAGTATGATATATCGTACGCAAAATGAGTTTTGCAAAATTTTCCTCAAAGAACAAAAATAAAGCGCTTTATACTCATTTTGTAGTTAAAACTTTTAAATTTAATCTTTGTGAATTGCCAAATAGACTACACAGACAGTCTGCGCAGGCCAACCGATAGTTAAAAAATTTTAATCAGCCCTATCATGAATAACTTTTCACGCGGAATCGAAAAAGGGAATTTCCATTTTTAAGATAAAGCTTTCGAACATTTTGAAAATTTTTAATGCAAATTTGTTGATACACCGTTGATGAAAAAATTTGCATTAAAAATTTTCAAAATGTTCTTGGGCTTTGTCTTAAAAATGAAAACTCCCTTTTTCAATTCCGCGTGAAAAATTATTCATAATAGGGCTGATTAAAATTTTTTAACTATTGGTTGGCCTGCGCAGACTGTCTGTGTAGTCTATTTGGCCCTAATTCAAATTTTTATGTTTTTGATTTTGTTTTATCAAAATTATTTAACCATAAGGCAACTTGATTTTTGAGTCAGAACTCATTTTTCGTACGATAAATTAAACGTTAACATTAATGGGTTCATTAAGTAAAAACAAATTGTTACTGGTTTCGTAGATGCAAAGCAAAGGACTCGAGGAGCTGCATTTTCCTTTCAGCACGTTCATTTTTAATTTGTTCTCGCTCTTCCTTCCGCTGCAAGTAGTCCTTAAAAGTTTCGTGGAATTGCTTTCTGTCCTCTTGAAGCTCTTCGAACTTTCTCAACATCTCTTCTTGAACTGTTCCGTTTCTTCGCTTTTTTGAATCTGGACTTCTCTCTGTATGTCGAAAAACACAAATAAAGACTTTATTTTAGCTATTTCTACAAGTAATTTCAATGAAAACTAAGGTTTACATTACTATCAGCAAATGTTTTTATAGCTCTGTTTACCATGTGTATTTTTATTGTATTGCTGACAGCAATTTAAACCTAAATTAACTAATTTATAAAATCAAACTCGAAAAACAAATAATAAAGCTATCTTACTTGAAACCAACTGGACTTCATCATTTGAACTTTGATCATCTGCAGCAAAGTCAGACCGCAAAGTTCCGCTGTCTTCATTGTCCAAAATATATTCCGGATTAATTCCTCTTCGCTCCCTAAACAATTCATCCAGCTCACTTCAGAAAAACAAAAATTTAATTTAATACAAATAGGTTAAGTGAGATTTATTTTACCTTTGATATGGAATTTGCTGCCTATTCCGACCTGTTTGATTGTTGTGTAACTTGGACTTCTTGTAAGTGCGTTCCAGCGATCTATACTTGGTTTGCACTTGACTTTCGCTAAAAGAATAGCCATGCTCTTGGAGTTCTGCACTAACCAACGGCCAAACTTTTTTTTTACTTTTTAGCTTTGCGGTTTTACCTACTTTAGGAAAGTATTCCTTCAGCAAAGAAATCAAAAGTTTTGTTGGAGCATCGACCCAAATGGACTTGGCTTCCTCGCAAATAGTGACATCCAGTTGTTCGCCACTAGCAGCATCTTCTTCAATAGTATCGTCCATATCTAAGGAAAAAATTACTTATGTTTTATTGAAAAAAATTAGATAGAACACTGCTACTCACATTGAGTATTACAAAATACTCCTGGCGAACAATTAAATTGCACATTTCTCGACATTTTCCTTGTTTAGCTTGTATACACTTTAATGTGGTTGTAATGACTTGCACTCTAATTAGACATTAGCTGTCAAAAAATGGAAGCTGCGAATTTCTGCTTCGCCAAATTTGTGTAGCAGAAAATCGCAACTTAATCCAATGCTGCCAAGTTCGTTTTCCTCTCTCTTTTGCAACTTTTTTGAGTACGGGAACAGGAAATAGCAGAAAATAGCAAAAAATCGTGCGAATGCGCACGAATTTTCAAGTACGGGAACAGACCTGATATGTCATATGAAAGAGTGTGGAAAAGGAAAATTTTAACAATAAAAAAAATTTGCACCAAAAACTTCTATTTTTTGAGGAAAAATTTTATATTTAAGAGGTTTTTTGAAAACAATATAAGACATTGAATTGGTGAGGTAACGGTTAATGCTTCCTTTTTTTCAAAGTTATTTAATTGAACTTTCAGACAAAAAAAACTTTGATAGAAATCAATTGGAAAATGGCTGAGATATTTGCTTGCAAAATCAAAACTTTAAATTTCTATCGTTTTTTTCTCATTCTAAGGTGTCTTTGCTTCAAGGAAATGTGTTGCACTAAGAAAATTTGCAGTTTTCGAGATATCGCAATAATAACGGGAATTTTTCTTAACATTCTATCTGTGGAAAATATTACCAAAAAAAACTTTTGTATACTGTTATTCTTTGCAACCAACGTCTTTTCATACAAAAATATGTTATGCTGAGAAAAGCTACAGTTTTCGAGATATCGCCATGTATATTTGCAAGTTGCCAAAATAACGGGAATTTTTTTAAAATTTTTTATTTGAAAGAAAATTCACCATCACAATATATATTATATTCACACATGTTACATAAAAAAATTCTTATTGCAGGGTATCCGTAAGAAATAGCGAAAAATGTATGGAGTGTTTGTTGTACATCTTAGCAATATCTGAACCCTCCATTACTATCGTGGGTGGATTACACCCAGTAGCACTAATTAAAAAATTATTCTGAGCATAGAAATAGTAAATGAAATTAATAAAAAACTAGTTATAGCTAATAAAAAAGTTTGAATTAATTTTGAATTTAAACATTTTTTGATTTATGCACTTCAATTCTTTTAATTGTGAGATTCATTTACAGCTGTTTTATGCGTTAGTAATCCAGGGTTAAATGACTTCATACACATTCTTCTTCTATCTCTTTTAGTTTAGATTTTATTTAAGAAATTCTCTTTAAGCTCATATTTCAGGTCAAAATCGAAAAACCAACCAAATTGTGCACGCCTCCACATCCAGCACTTTCATTCGATACCACATTTACCATTCTAGACCCTGCTTATCCTGACATCTCAAAAATCCTTACTAAAATAGATATATAAGCAGATTTATTAACAACAGACTTTAAGCTATTTTTTTAAGATATGTTGTTACCAAAGTAAAATATAAGAAAAGAAACAAAGAAATCGATGAAGAAATGGCTAAAATATTCGCTTTGGGAATCACACTTTCTGATTCTCATTATTAAAGCGAGATCGTGTCTTAAGTCTTTTTGCCATTTTTTTAACTTTAAACGCTCATATCTGCTAAACGATATATCAAGTGTTTCTGTAGCGTTTGTAGATTTGCTGGAATAAAGGGACCCTTAAAGGAATAAATATATAGATTGGATAAAACTTTACAAAATCTTTTGATATCCCAAAAAATTGATATGTCATCCTTTTCGAAGAGTTGTTTTTTTAAAAGCCTATAGAATATATATTTTTCATGAATTTTAGAAAAAGAATTTTAGCTTATTGGAAAGGTATTGAGCTCTTATTTCCATTGATATATCGTTTAGTATAAACCACCTTTTTCGTATTCTTGACTTTTTTTATACATACAATAAATTTTTTGTTGTTTTTAGTTTACTGATATTAAGTTTTAAGCTTTTCTACATTTGCTTTTTTTTACATTTTGAATTTATTATTGTTTAAGTTTTTTACATATTTTGCTTTAAACTCAATGTGAAAGAGAATAAAAAGTTTTTACTGTATTTTAATAATATAATTGTTAGTTTTTTAACAAAATATTGCTTCCTTTTATAATTGCAAATGAAAAGTTCTTAAGCTTTGTGTTGTTTTGACTACTTCGACTAAAAAACACATTTTTTCTTAAAGTGTATTTGTAAAACTACCCCTAGTTTTTCGTTGATTGACGCGCATCAAAATTTTAAGTCATCAAAATGGTAAACAAGCCTTTGTTTCTTTTCTTCTTGATTTTGAGCCTAAATACACCTTTGACAGACATCGCAAACGACACACACAAAGGAAAAATATCAATAAAATTGCAACAAACTTAATAATTTTCTTTAGCAAACATAGAAACCCCTAAAATTTCTAGCATGACAGAAATTGCGCCAAAGCAGAGCCGCCAAAAATTCGAGCAATTTTAAATGATGATTTACAGTGTTGCTCTATAAAAACAATAAAGAAAACAAACGAAATAATTCCACGATGTTTATGGTGCTTTTGTTTGCTTCTTACGCAATGCTGAGAAGATAGCCACCAAAATATTGCTAATCTGAAGATTTATATGCAGAGAAGTTGTTCAATAAAAATGTGAGAAAAGTTGAAAATTTTTGGTGACTTTTTGTGATAGTTTTTATTGCCAAGATTAGTGAGCGTACAGGAAACAGGATCTATGTAGTTGTTCTTGACCGCTGGTTGCTGCAGTTCGAAGGTTCGAAGTGCGCAGTCCTCAGCGGTAATAAAGTTTATTTGTCTTTCTTTGGTATTTAAGCGAGTGTGTGCGAAAAGGATTTATGGGAAAACTTACTCAAAGACTACTAAGCATGTAAATAGTAGCGTCTAGATCCTGCTGACCAAAGACATTTAATGCACTTGGCGACCTAAAGACGGTCGATTGAAGTTTTTAATGAAGCCTCTGCTGGGTAACTACTGTAGCATAAAAATGCGTCATAAAATTATGGAAAATTTTTTAAAGGCGCATAAAATATACAAAATTGCACAGCGACAAATGTTGCTATTTTGTGGTATTTTTAAGCATGCATTAAAAAATTGTAACATTGTAGGAATGATAACAAAAAATAAAAAAAGTTCTAAAAAAATTAGAGCAAGCCACAACAAGACTTAACTTCTTTGACTTCTGTTTTTTTTTTTTGTTGTGCTCATAAATACAAAACCACGTGTTTTTTTTTTTCTTCACATCAATAAATCTTATTAAGAGTTCGTTCAACTCCTTTTTGTAACTACTGTATTGTATAGGAAGTCGAAGGGCAGCCATTTTTTACGCTTCACTTAATACATAGCTGCAATATGTTGACTAGGCACAAATTCAAGTAAGAATTTTTTTCAATTTCTTCATTGTTTTCTTGTACATTATGTTAACTGTCAAACTGCATTAGTAAATGAGCAGAAGCAGAAGAAAAAAATGGCGGAAAATTGACAAACGTCAACGCTTAAAATGTGTGCTTTGCATGCGTAACCCCTCGATTAATTTTTATGCAAATTACTGGAAAATAAAATTAATCTACAGCAAAAGTGTCCACCCTCGGCATGTCCTGCGTAAATTACTTACTGCCAGCATTTTCTAGAAGAAAAGGAGTGGGTTGCAAAATAAATTGTAATTAAATCCATTTAATTATAAAATTTCAATTAAATTGCAATGTTTAGCATGTCAACAAGTAAAAAAGAAAAAAAAAATACAACCAACTGACAGCTAAAAAAGAGGAAGAATAAGAAGAAGCAACAGCAAAGCTTGTTTGTAAGAAAGACAGCAGAAAAAATAACAAACAAACAAGCTGTAGTTGGAGCCTCGTTTGCTGCATGCTGCGCGGAAATCCTCTTCAGCTGAAATAAAACCAAGTGCAACAAATAATAACAGCAAACAATAATGTTAGAGGATGCAAAAAAGATTTGCAAACCCTTCGTTTTGACGCTGCATTGCCGCTGCCACGTACAGGATATGCATTTACGCACTCTTGGCACACATACGCACACACACACACACACACATGCTCACTTGCATGCGTGCTGTTCTTTCTACTTTCAAGTATTTCTTGTACTTGCGGTCATTGAACCTCAAGTCATTCCTTTGCAGGCACCATCAGCACCAGCACCAGCACCAGATGCAAATCACCCCAACTAGTTGAAAACTTAATGCGGCACAATAGGCAAGAAGTGCAAGAAAAACAACAACAAAAACAACAACAGCAAAAAATAAACACTACCCGTGCTAAATTGTCATCGGTAAATGGAATACCCTTCTTCGACTTTAGATATTTCTAATACTGCATTCTTTTTTTTAATTCATTTTTTAGCGCCTTCTCTACACTGATAAATATTTTTTAAATAAAAGAAGGTTTAATTATTTATGAGGCTGTAGACTATATATGAAGCAAAACAAATCGCAAGGAAAAAAGAAATGAAAAATCACGCAAATGGAAAACTGACACAAGAACTGAATGAAAACTCACCAAAACAACAAACGCAAAAAAAGTGACCAAACAATTTTAAAGAATTATTCGAAAATTAAAACGAATTTCAAACCCCACACCCAAAAAAAAATAAACAAAATTTAAAAAATTTTATTATTAAACAAAATGATTCATAGTTTTATAAAATTTTAATTAGTTTTATTAAAATGTTTTAATTTTTTGTATTTATTCAATTTAAAAGGTAACGTTAAAAGTTAATAAAAACCAGTTATTAAAAATTAAAATATCTGCAGAAAACAATTTTTATTTCTTAGTAGGATAAACTGGAATACCTTTGACTTTGGGACACATTTGACTTTATAATTTTTGGTGTGAACGCACCATAATATTAAAAAATTTTATTTCTGCAATTTGGCAGCATTGAATTTTACGTGAATTTCAAGTGTTACAAAGTTTTCAAGTTTGTACATAACTCGAAAGAAAGTAACACTTTTTTTTGTTTTTTGTTGTGCTGATGTAATTTTATGGTATGGATACTACCTTATGATAAGGATTTTTCAAAGTTATCTTAACCGTTATATCACAATGTTTTATTAAAAAGGTAAGAACAGCTCTTTATTTATTTACATATTCACTTGAATATCAATATGATTCGATTAAAAGGAAAACCAAAATAAAAAAAGGAAAACCAAAATATAAAAAGTCACCGAGAGCGTATGGGGCACAATTGACGTTTTTAAAAGGGACGCTTTGACAAGATTGTTGAGGATATCGCTCTAACGCAGCGAAATTGAAATAAACAGCCGTCTCCTAAAAAATGCCGCACAAAATAAATTTGTAAAATAAATTTTGGAAACTATTATATAAAAAAAGTCTATATGATTTGGGTTCTTAAGCATAATCAACTTTTGTGATAGATATGATCTCGTTACTTTTAGTTTTTTTTACTCCTATTATATTTTTTCATTAATAACATATGCAAATAAACAAATGTACTCAAATTTTGTTTGAATATTATGTAGCTTCCGTATGGGAGCTAGAGGCTAGTTGTTACAGGGGTAAGTTTTTAAAGGCCGATTACAGCAGCTTAAAAAAAATGTATGCCCTAAAAACGGGGCAAACACCTGAATTTTTTGGAAAATTATTTTTTTTTAAAATTCAACAAACTTTCTCATAACTTTTATTTAATATCGTGAATGCATAATGGGGCTATAACAAATTTCAGTTTTTATCTGAAAAAGTTCAAAATATTTAAAAATTAATTCATTTTTCTAAAGTTTGTAACAACTAGCCTATAGCTCCCCTATAAACATTTTATGTGCTAACATTTTAATTTCTTAATGAGAATAAACATACTTGTCAAAAGCTCCCCTTCAAAAAACTTTTGTCAAAACAAATTTTTTTAGAAAATTTTGAGATATGTTGGAGCTTAGTTAATAAAAAATTTATTTGCAAGTTGCTTAGCCAAATAATCAACGTTTATGGGCAGTAAAAAAAATTAGAATAGGTCAGCAGTTTTCAGAAAAATACAACTTTGCAAATAACACCAAAAAGGTGTCACAGCTAACCCAGCTTACCCGACAATAGACTGGAAACAGTAGCTCGGTTCTGTAACTATTGCAACAAAGAGTCACTTCTTCTGACGTCACAGTGTTTCATTCCAAAATACTCACTTTTGCGAAAACTAGTGTTTCTGTAACTGATAAGCGAGTAAATAGTGGTCCGTGATGAAAAAGATACACAAGCGAAAGGGAATATATAAAATTTCAACAAGTGACAGACAACTTTGTGTGAAATTTGATGAGGTATATTCTATAAACAATAAATAAAAATCAAAAATAAATATTATAAGTGCTTTATATCTGAAAATGGTGGATATACAATTTTATATTATTTATGCTGACAATTACTTGTTTTGATGTTAAACGCGTTAACACTTAGTGATGTTGATATTAAACAAACAAGTCTTATCCACAAATTGCAATCTTAGCATTATTTTAATTCGGTTGCTTAATGCAATGATACAAATGTTGTCATGGAATAAATTTAATTTATGAAATATTTCAGTTTATGTATTCAATAATTTAAACATTGTAGTACATATAATATTGCGTTAGTAATATATTTATAAACTACATCAAAATATTAAAGTTGATACCTTGTACCCGGTAAAAGTATTTGAAACGTGGATATATTTATTTCCAAAACTTCATTGAATAGGACTGTTGCATAAGGAAGCAAAAAATGTTCTCACCAAATTAGAACATAGTGAGAAGTGCAATTGATTCGAGTCGCATACTTAAGTTTACAGAAACACTTCATCTATTGAGTTCCTTTGAAAGTAAAATTGAAACAAGCGAGACGAGTCACCGATTTTTCGCATTTTATTACAAAGACATTACAAGTGAGAATGACATCACAATGACGTTAAAGTTGTAAATTCTGGTGAGAACTACGGTGAGAAAAGTTACAGAAACGAGCTACAGATTAACACCCTTTTTGGTACAGGTTTCTTGAAAACTTAACTAAGCAGCTTTTCACGTGAAAAAAAGTCAAATTTTGTATGGAAAAGTTTTGGTTCTTAAAATTTTTGGTTGTGGGCATATATGTAAAAAAATTAAGCAATGTAATACTAACTGAAGGAACTATTGTTAAAAATGTACACCGTTATCGAGCTTGAAGCAATATAAGTTCTGTTAATAATTTATAAATTATTGTAGTTAATTCCTTCAGCTCAAAATCGGTATTAATTTTCAGTCGACTTTTACAAATGATGCTTTATATGATTTGAAATTAATCTAGCTTGACAAATAAATATATCTTGTTCTACAAAAGCATTAATAAATAAAAATAATTTCATATTTCAAATGTGAAGTATTTGGATAAATACCACGCTTTATAAAAGTGACGTCATCAACATAATACAGCAGTCAAGACTTCAAATACACTAAAATACGGTCGAAGGGATATTCTAACTTCGTTCCAGTCGAAGCAAAGAAGATCCATCCAAAGCACTCACATTTTTTAATGAAAATTTAGCAAGCTATGTATGGTAGTGCTTTCACTGTGAAAGTAACAAATACGAAGAATAGGTTTAAGAGTCTAGAGTATTAGATGTCGAGAGATTTGCTAAGGAAAGTTCAGTTAAAGAAAAGAGCATATAAAAAACTATTTATTTATTTGTTTACTTATTTATAGTACGATAAGAACTAAGTTCTTTTAATGTACAAGTTGGAATAATGTTTTTAAGGATTATAAAAATTAAAAATGTTCTTAAACCTAATTTAAACCATTATACTTATAATAAAGTTAATCTTAATTTTAAGTGGAAATAGAGAAATCGAGATAGAATATAAAATAGAAGTAATTTTAAAAAAAGTGACAAGAAGAAAGTATAGATTTAAAGAAAACTAGCAAATTTATTAATCATTAATTAGAAGCGAAATGTTTAAATGCGGTAAGTCTAAACCTTGTTATTTCCCTTAAAGCTCTTAAATGGCTCGGTAAAGAATTCCAAAGACAAGTGGCATTAATAAAAAATAATCTTGTGGAGTTGTGGTAGTTAAAGCTCGGTGGGGTCAGCATGTAACTTCTTGTTTAGTGACCAAATCGAATTTTTTCAAACAAATAAGGAGGCGTTTTAAAAACTGTTAGTTTATGCAGAAAGATACAATTTCTAATATTGAGATAGTTAATAATATCACTTCCAAGAATCAATTTTTTAAACTGAGATATGTAACCGAATTTTCACAGCCCATAAACATATCGTGTCACCTGGTTAAATGCTAAGTTTAATTTTAATTGAAAGTTATCAAAGATACAAGTAAAAAATACAAAAATAACAGCCACCACGAGATTCGAGCTCACGACACTCAGTTTGTAAACCCACTACTCTAATCAACGGGCTATTGGCATATACATACCAAGCGCGATAAACAAACACATAAACAGAGTCGCCTAATTTTGAGTCGCAGCATTGCCAAGCTAAATTTTTACGGGTCTTAATACAAATTTAGTATCTAAATGTACTTGAATTTAGTATAAATTGTATTAAAAAAAAGGAATACAGAATTTTACTTCAATTTAAAAAAGGCTAAAATTTAGACAAAAAAGCTAAAATTTAAACAAAAAAGCTAAAATAGATTCAGTAATATTTCATTTGGTTTAAATTCTAGAACAAAAGAGTTTTAATTACGTAAAGTTTAAATTTTAAACCGAAAGGCTTCAAAAAATTCAATAAAATTTTAGTGAGACTAAAATTGAGTCTAAGATATGTAACCGTGTATTAATTCTCTAGCTTCTCTTTTTTCTCTTGCACCAAATTTCTGTGCACGCTTAAAAGGCATAAAAACGCTGTTGTAAGGATGATTTTAATGAGTTCATAACAGCGACACCTTCCAATATTCGAAAGGTAATCTTGCTGGATGATTTGTAAGCTGATTTTAATTTTTGCGTGAAGAAGTATTTAATCCACTGGACGATTAGAGGATTGATCCTTTCCACGAACCGGAAAGTCGTGAGGTTCACAAATATTATAACCAAAATAATCGAAGACAAAATCCTTAGATTTAAGCTGATTTGAATTTTTGCGTGAAGAAGTATTTAATCAACTGGACGATTAGAGGATTGATCTGTTCCACGAACCGGAAAGTCATGAGATTCACAAATATTATAACCAAAATAATCTAAGACAAAATCCTTAGATTTTGTTCCAGTAATTTTTTTTGTGACCTACTTAATGGTAGAAACTCATACCTCTGTTTTAAAATGCTTTGTTTGTCTGCATAGAATTTGAACTAATAAAACGTTATAAAAAAACCATGTAAATAAATACATGGTGTGATTTTGTTTTCGAATCGCATTTGCTTCTCTAGTCGCATTACAGAGTAAGGCCCCAGACAGCATCATTACATCAGCAAGAGGTCGGTCATGAGTGCGTGAGCTGCTTCTGCTGATCCTATATGCCACTGGCGTGGCCTCTACAATACTCATGCACATATTTATGTATTGTGAAGGCCTTTATAACGAGCGATCCTTGAACGTTTTTAGGTGGAAAGAGGACACAGTACAAGCAAAGTGCACATTTTGTTTTTTTTTTTTGAGTATATTAACCAGGACGCATAGGTTTGCAGGCAATTGTGACAAAATTTAGGTTTTTGAAAAAAAAAGTTTTTTAGGTAAATGCCAATTTGGTTCCAGAGAATGTATGTCGACTGAAGACTTAGGATAGACTTTGCAAATGTTGGTTTAGAGAGAGCATTCATAATTGGTTTAAATCTTGCTCAATTGAGAGATGTAAAAGATTAAAAATTGATAGTCAGTATATTAATTAAACGCTATCTTTTACCAACACTTTTCAAGAAGAATTATAGCTTTTGGGTAAATGGGTAAAATCTTATAAGTATCTGGCATTGCTAATTGATTGGGTAATGAAATGGAGTGACCATACTTTATCGTTAAAAATATACTTGATGGGGCGGCACTAATTCGTATAAATAGGTATAGGTATAGGCTCAGAAACATGTGATTCGTAAGATATGTAAAAAGGGTCGACTTACAAGAAGTGTTCCTTTATTTTGAAATTTAAAGAGTCTTGCTTTGAAGTATTTTTACTTTCTTAAAGTTTTATCAATATACTTGTAGAACTATAGGTTCTATTTCCTGAAATTGATGCCATAAAGCAGCTTCAAATGCGACAAGTACCACAACGTACCATAAAATAGCTTTAAGTGCGTCAAGTTTCACAGCTAACCATTAAGCTGCTTTGAAGTGCCATGGACCTAATTTTTCCCCTGTAAGCAGCTTTAAAGGGAATTATACAGAATTTTTGACTAATTTTGCTAAGCTGCTTAATAGTTCAGTTGTTGCTAATTTCGCACGGCAAGCTATGTGTATAAACAAAAATCTTCGTTTCGATAAGCAGTGAAATGGCTTAATGTGTACAGCGGCGGGCTACAAATCGGGGATGCCAGGTATCGAATCCCGACGAAAGCAATTAATTAAATGTTAAATAAAATTAAATTAAATCCATTTACTAACTGCAAGGCAGCTTAAGTAACTTTCTGTGTAAAAAGTAAGCGACAAAAAAAAAATAACAAGAAAATGCAAAATAAAATAAAATTTTTTATTATTTTTTATTCGAAAAAATTAAACCTTCCCGCTTGTAAAAATTTGTTGGTGATGATATTGTAATGCAGAGTTGAAAGCGGAAACAAAATCTTGTTTGTGCTCACATAATTTTCTTTTCATTGTCGAAACAACAGTTTGTTTTTATTCGTCTGTGTAGTAACACCGTGTTTTCTAACAGGAAATTTTGCAGTGTAGTGTGTTTGTTAAAATTATTAATCTGTATATGTAAACAAAAACAAAAATTTATATATAAAATAACAAAGTTATACTACACATTAACAGCCCTATTCTGGCAAATTAACAAATTGTTAACCAGTATTTTGAATATTTCTATGTGTTTGTTGTTTTCAAAACAAAATTTAAAGCTCAAAAATCAAAATTTGTTAATGAAATTGTCAACAACTGAAAAGCAGTTGACAATTTTTATCAACATTTTTTATTTTTGAGCTTCAAATTTTGTTTTGAAATCAAAAAATTACAACAAACACATAGAAATTTTTTATACTGAAATTTCTATAGAAATTTAAAATACTGGTTAACAGTTTGTTAATTTGCCAGAATAAGGCTGTAAGTCTGAATTGCTAGATAAAAGGTAAAAAATACGTTCATTAAATTCTAAAAAGTGTTGTAGAAATAAGTTGTGGCGTCATTTGCTTTTGTTTGCTTCTTTTAGGTCTGTTCTCTTTCGTTTTCGTTGTGTTTTTGAAGTAGAGAGGATTTTCGGTCCATTTATTTGTGTTCTCTCCAATTTAGTGCGTCATTTTTTTCTCTTCTATCTTGTGCATACCTACTCTCATTGTCGCTTACTGTGTAAGGTAGATGTCATCAGTGTTTTAGAGGCCATGTCAAAACAAATGCTATTGAGAATTGTAAACAGACTTCGGAGGCTTCGCAGCTACATTGTTGTTAAGAAATAAATGGTTACGTCATGTGTCCATTTACCACTGGGTTAGTAGGTCTATAAATTTTTGCGTTGAATTAGCACAAAAAATTAAAATTTATAATAAAAAGGAAACTGATTAAGATATTATATTTTAGTCTTAAAAATGGTTTGTTGTTTGCAATTTATAAAGATAAAGATTGCTTAAATTGCTTCATCATATGGCTTTTAGCTTAGGCTTATTTTCGAGTGTAGGCAGCATTTTGCTCCATATTAAAATTCTTATGCATAATATTTTACTAAGTTGTTGCGTCACCATCTTTATTATTATCACCGGCATCGTCATCACCATTGCCAATGTAAAGGGTTATTTTCTCGTTCTTCATATGGTATAGCATCTGTTTGCCCAAGGCTTTTTTTCCCTTAGTTCGAAATGCATAATATTTGCAATTACTTGCAATTTTAATATTTTGTCGTAATTAAAATAAAAGGATGTATGTCTGTGTATGTGTGTGACAAAAATACTACTACAGTTAGATTGAACTGGCGATTAGGGTCTATAAATTGTACAATATGCTTGTATGAGGGTCCATTAGCGGATTAATAAGGATATGAGAGTATGTGTGATGGGTCCTTCAAGAAGCAATAGAAAGATTTAAAAAAATAGAGGAAATTAATTTTTTCTTTTCTGGCTTTTATGATCTAACTAACTAACTTCTATTGTTAACATAAAGACAAGGGACATTTTTGCTTAAAGAATTTTTTAAGTGGTTTTTCTTTAAAAATAAATCATGCTTTAAGTTTTGTTATTTCTTTTTACTGTGTTATTTTTATAAACTTTCAATCTAGTTACTTGAGTAATGTTTTAGCTGAAAACCATACTATTTATAATTAATTTACTGCCCTACAGGTAATATGTTTATGACGGATATTCACTCTTAATTCATCCGTCTTTCAGCAATTTTATTCCACTTGCCAAGCGATTTAACATAAATTATGAAAACCTTTTTAAGTCACAAACAAACCTCGTCTTAAATACATTCATAATTAATTTATTTGACTTGACAAACTCATGTTTCAACAACTTTCATCATAGTCATCGCCATCGTCATCACTGTCATAGACACAAAACTATCGCTATGCTGCTGCTTAGTTTATAGTTGCCTGCGGTGGCACTTAATTTAATTGACAATTCATTTGAAAACGAACTAAGTGCTCATGATAGGGCTCCCTCATAAATGTAGTTTCCATCCAAACTCGGCAAGCTGTGCACTTAATCCGGCTGAAAATTTCCCAACATAGCGAAGCGTTCTAGTTTTTTTGTTTACAAAAACTATAGCCAGATTATTGTTTGCTATTCTCGATATCTTAGTTGTTGTTATTGTAGTGAAGCGCTGTACTCCAGCCATTACAAGCCCTAAGGACCAATGTCATGGAAATGAGCGAGTTAGTCAAAATGTCCCAAAAAGAAAAAAAGAACCTCACTAAAAGAAGATAGAGTCGCAATAAGTTGCAATTTCGTGCTCGTTTCCGCTTTATTTGCCAAAGAAACAACAAAGTCAACAAACACACCATCAACGCAATACCTAATGCTTCCTTGTGAATCCTTGATCGAGCATCCTTTGGTGTTTGTTGTTTTTGCTTATGTTTTTGCTCTACATGTATGCGTAAATTGAAATTTCGATGATAGCTTTGCGTTGGCGTTCATTCGTTCGTTCATCTCTTCAGTTTGCCAAGCGAAAATAGCCGCAGGATAATTGAGTGCAAAAATTCCATTTTGACTTTCGGTTCCGCCGGATATCAGTTTAACTAATGAAATAACTACACACATAAATAGATAGAGAAACACATACAGAAACAGACACAAACGCAAGCCACGCATATGTGAAAGGCAGTGTTTTGTTTACACGGAAACAGCCTGAATGTGTGTGGGTGTTAGTGTGTGTGTGGCTGTGTCTATTGCTGTCCTGGCTCACAGGTTAAATTAACAAATAAAACTAATGAATTATTGAAACAAATACCGGGGCCAATTAATTAAATGAAGCCAGTCTGAAGTCAAAAGGGTATCATCTTTATGGAATTGAGTTCAGTTGCTGTTGTTTAACTTTAGGTCCTACTTTAAAGTCATCATATTCAAAAACATTCCAATGAATTTTAAATATTTTAGTAATTTTTAACGAATTGACTAAAATTAAACTATTGATATGCTGTAGATTAAGGGTATAGTCTAGGTGGTCACTTTCAAAAATGTATTTTTTTTTACATTTTTCGAATGTATACAATCAAAAAAATCTGCTTCCCTTAAATTAAGAAACTGTGGCTTCAATTCATGGGCATGGTTTTTTCTATATTCTGTAGAGGTTTCTCTTTAATGTAAAAAAAGGTTTACATGATTTAACGACCTTACGTCTTGATTTCGTTGCAACGTTTTCAAAACAGTTTCTTAGTTTTGAAGACAAGTTTTAACTTAAATATAAGAGATGAAGGTATGATAAAAGTAAAACTTCCAAAAATTTTATAAAAACAGAAATAATTTGAAGAAAATTTGTATTGATATCAAGTCCGCTGGCAAAATTAGACAGCATGATTTCTGAAATGTAGAGAACTATAAGTTACAATACTTGGATATTTCATAGAAACACATTTTTCTTTTTTTGTACACCACAAGTGATTTATTTTATGGATGCTTTTCTTATATTTCTAGAAAAAATGCTTTAAAATTACTTACAAAGCGAACGATTCTTAATGAAGCAAATTAAGCGACGGTTGTTTAACAACTGCGATGGTCGAATGGATAAGCTGATGCACTTACACTCACGCGGCCAAAGTTCAAGTCTCCGGATTTTTCAAGTGGTAATTTCTTGATTTAATTTAATGCTAATAATAACAATAATGTTTGCAATTTTTCAGCATAGAAGTCATAATTCTCACAGGATGCTGTAAATATCGTAAAAAAGGGTTTTGTTTTGCAAAAATTCCAAAATTTTTCCAGGGATTCGATGAAAAATTTCTTATTTTTAGAGAAATCTTTTCTCTTAGCTATAGCCAATGATGAATAAAAGGTAGAAAAGCTTACTTAAATGTAGTAAGATTTCAAAACAATTGCGCTAAGCTTCTTTAATTTAGCGAAATTAATCATAAGTGATTGGATAATTTTCCTAAACTATTTTCTAACTGTTGGGTGCTATTTTTCTAGATTTTCTGGAAATTTTTTTCTGAGTGTATATATGTATATTAGAATATTGTATTAAATTTTTATGAAGATCAGAGCAGTATAAGAATTTTTATTTTCAACACAAAGTTTTCTACCTGCGCGCACGTACCTGAGCGCTTATATAAACGTTAAAAGCGTTTTTCTTAAAACTTCGTTTTCACGGACGCCCCACACGATTTGTTCGGAACCCATGGACCGAGACTACCGAAATTTTAACCACATATTTTTAACATAAAGACTCGCAAAAGAAACTTTTATCATGTTAAAATACTGATTTTTACTATATATTTTTTTTTAGAAATGACAACGAAAAAAACAAAAATGTTTCAGTTTTTTTTATTTATTTTGGTACTTAATATTAACAGCAATTTTTAGAAATTAATATCAGTAGTCTATTTTGTAGCCTCTAAATTATGGCGTTCTGTTTAAGTACGAATTTTGCGTAAAAAAACTGAAAAACTTAATACAAAAATTTTTATTTTTGTAATATAAGACTTCATTTATCATCTCTAACAACTTTTACAAACATGTCTTTCATAGCAAGCACACGATAAATTCTCAAAAATAGCTTATTTTTTTAGATGGCGAAGGAAGACTTCAACCTTAAATCGTATTGAATCGTATCGAAAAAAAGTCTGATATATAGCTTTATATAGTTGACTAAAGTAAATCAGGTTCAATCCTCACGCCAAACCGAGCTTTATTTTTTTTATTTTTTATTTTCGAATACTTAAAACAATGGACGGGCATATTGCAATAACGTGATAAGCCACATGATCTTAAAAATCAATTTTTTAGGCTGAATACATTACTCAATGCCTTTCCAACAACCAATGAAGAGATCTTGGCTGTTTATTATTAATTTGCTAACCTATTTGTACAAGTTTTCGTGTTCAACTTAATTTCTTCATACAAAAATAGATTTTTTCAAAACTTTAGAGTCGATTATTTAAAAATATTTTGTATGTGGCTTATCATGTTCTTGCAAAAAGCCCTTCAATTGAATTTCATATTTTTCTTATTAAAAAATATTCCTCTAGCTAATATCAACAAAAAAGTGGATTGAAAGAATGCAAACACGGAATTGATAGAGATGAAAATTCAAAATTTGCTTAAGAAGAAATACTCATTAGTTACTTATAAAGTTTACTAATTACAAAATTTGTTTCCAAATTAAAGTAATTAGCTAACTAACAACTTTCTAATAAATTTTTCTCGTCGAAAAATTCTACATATAAAAAAAATATGTATGTATTTCAATGTCGGCACAAAAATGCCTTTAACCATATGGCATTTGTTTTATCTTAAATCAATGCCGTCTAGTTTGTTGGAGCTCTTAAATAATAAAAATTTTAAAAAACTATTTTCAGTGTCTTTACAGGTACTTCAAAGCTAAATAAGGACATTTTTAAATTTTTTGATTCCGAAACACGAATTAACGGCAAATTTCACGTGGAAAATTGTTATTCGGATAATTTTGTATTCAGAAAACAATCTCTGTCTTACAAGTCTTATAAAATTCACTCAAAATACAGGTTTAAGCTTTTGCTTACACATTTTCAAAAATATTTAGGAAAAGTTTTAAGAGAATTTTTACGAATCTTGGTTTTAACAGCTTATTTTTCTCAACATGCATCAGTTCTAGCAGCATGCTAGTTATTAAAATCGAATTTGGAAACATACCTTTTGTATGAATTATTTAAAATATTTTAAAAACGTATGAATATAAATATGAAGATAGATGGGTTTTCGGCCCCATTCATTTTCTAAACATATTCCAAAACCTCCCTGCCAGGCTTCATTCTAAGTCCTGGATGTAATATAAGCACGTGACGCGAAAAAATCCAGAAAATTCTCAAAACGGGTGGACGCCTGTTGAAAAACGTGAATTTGATCGATTTCAAATCGAGTTTCCTATTTAAATTTTAGTCACAAAAAACTTTTGACCATAAGATATTCTAATGTAAAAACATTTTCTTAACAAGAATTTACCAGCAGATTTTCTAAAAATTAGTGCTTGATCTAAAATTAGCCTACTTTAATCAGAATTTCCTAATTTTTTTCGCTTTTGAATTAGAAGCTTTGCCCTTGCCTAGGTCGCTGCAGTTTCTTCAAATTTAAATGCTGCATGATTGTTACAAATTTTATAAAGTCTACAAAAAGGTAAAAAATTATCCAAATTGGATCATCTTTATGACAGAAAAACGATTTTTTTAAGCCGACTTTTGGGAAAGCATTTATTTTTATAAATGTATTTTACTGTGTTTTCTTCTTTTTTTTTTTTTTGATTCGCCCGGAGGTATGAAATCTTCCAAAGATACGTATACCCGTCCTATACGCATGCACGATTCACATTCTAAAGTCTGCCCGAATCAGCCGGGACAGACAGAATGCACCTACGTACTAAAACATACCCCCTATTGGCAATTAGGATTTTCCACTAAGCACATTAATTGCCTTTTCAGCGGAATTTAAAAATTGAATATATATAAACGAGTATTTAAGTATACTTGATTCAATATAAATAAGCAACATCGAATTAAATAATAGTAATTATCAATTTAAGGTACCCGAAAAACAATCAAAAACACTCCTTGGGATGTTAAAATTTAGAGCTGAGATGAGACATTCCGAATTAATCTCGCCACGAAGTAATTTATACAGAAACATGACATTAAGCATCATTCTTCTGCTTCTTAGGGAAGGTAGTAAAATAATTTTAAGGCGTATTTCATACCATGGAAGCATAATATTGGGGTTCCAACAACTATGACGCAAAGCAAAAAGTAAATCTGTTTTTGAACGGATTCTATGGCGTCGATGTAGACATTATATTGTGGGATCCATATAACTGATGCATATTCAAGAATTGGCCTTACGAGAGAGGTATATAATAATTTAGAAGTAAAGGGATCACTGAATTCTTTAGCCCATCTTTTAATGAAACCAAGGACTCCTCTTGCCTTATTTATCACCATATTAACGTGGAGATTGAAGCGAAATTTTGAATCCATAATAACACCAAGATCGAGAAAACTGTAAACTATTTCTAAGTTAGTGTTATTTATGTTATTAGCAGATCGACGCGAGAATGTCATTTGCTTACATTTTTTTAAGTTGAGATTTAATATATTTAAGCCATAGTCCACAAGTCTATTTAGATCAGATTGTAAAAGATATCGTTCTTCGGGTGATTTGTAACAAAGAAAAAGTTTCACGTCGTCAGCGTACATTAAGACGTTACAGTGTTTTATTACAGAAGGAAGATCATTAATGAATAGTAAAAACAAAACCGGTCCAAGATGAATGCCCTGAGGATCGCTAGAAGTGACCGAAATACTTTTTGAAAGAGAATTCTTATATAAAACCTTTTGAGTACGTCTAGATAAATACGAATTTATCCAATTTAATAATGTGACAGGAAACCCAATAAGGTGGAGTATTTTAAAAAAAAAATTATGATTAACACTGTCGAAAGCTTTGCTAAAGTCCGTATAAATAACATCAGTCTGCAGTTCTAAAGTAAAACCATTTATAACACGCCTAGTAAAATCTAAGAGGTTTGTTGTAGTGGACTTATCCTTCAGAAAACCATGTTGAAAGACAGAAATGGTGGAAGACACGGAGTGGGTTAATTGATCAGTTATGATTTTCTCAAATAACTTAGGGATTGCACTTAATTTTGCAATTCCTCGATAGTTAAAAACATCTATCTTGGAGCCAGATTTATGAAGGGGTATAATATAAGAATCCTTCCATATAATAGGAAAATAACCACTATGCAAGGAAATATTAAAAATGTTTGCTAGAGGAGTACACAGGTTTTTAGCACATTGCTTTAAAATACAGCTTGGAATCTTATCAGGGCCAGTTGTAAAAGAAGATTTTACTTGTCGAAGATAACACATGACAATATTTGGGTCTATTACAGGAGTTTCAAAAGAGTTAACTGGCGGGAGAAAAGGATACACCGTGCTAGTATTAAATGGTATATCAGAGTAAGTTGATTTAAAGAAGTTTGCAAACATGTTAGCAATCACATTGTCACAAGATGATTCTTCTTGATTGAATTTCATAAGGGGTGGAAAGATGGAGGCTTTACGTTTTGAGTTAACAAAACTATAGAAAAGTTCTGGATCATCTTTAAATTGAGATTTTATGTTAATTATATAAGCAGAATATCATTGTTTATTTAATAGTTGATATCTATAACAACAAGAAGAATAGGAAGCAAAGTCTAAACTAGAACCAGATATTTTATATTTTTTATATAAACGAGTTTTTAAATTTTTAAGTGCCTTTAGATCATTTGTTAGCCAGGGTGGATTAAAAGGATTGGAGAAACACCTTTTTTTTGGGACGGACAATAAGAAACACCTTTGCAGAGTATCATTGAAAAACTGTACAGAAGATTTGACGTCATAATATGAATATGATGTTCCGCTAGTTATAATTGGAGACCAATCAGTCTGCGAAAGTAAGGAATTAAATTTTACATAGTCCGTTTTTTTAAAATTATAAACTTTTTTATTTCGCGCATCAGAAGTTACTTTATCTTCTTTTTCGTGGTGGAATAAAACTGTTATTTCAAGAGTTGGATGATGTACATTTTCTGGAAGAGATACGGGATTCGAACAATGGAGATTAACAGTAGTGCATCTATCTACAAACACAAGGTCTAGGGTTCTGTGGTTTATATTTAAAATACCATTGACTTGTTGAAGACACAGATCAGACAGCTTATCTAAGAAGTCATTTATCCAATCACTATTGGAAACAGGAGTAAGAAATGAAGAATCGTCAGACGATCTCCAAGTCACAAAAGGTAGGTTAAAATCACCCAGCACAATAAGAACGTCTTTATTTTTTAACAAATTATGAACTTTTTCGATGGCGTGTAAGTGTTTTAAATACATTGTTAAGTCACATTTAGGAGGAATGTAAGAGCAGGTAACATAAATAATACTATTATTTAATTTAACTGCAACACAAATGAACTCAAAGTCACTGGTGTCAAGAACTGTCAATTCTTCAGATACAAGCGAGTTTTGAACAGCTATCAAAACACCACCACCGATCTTATCATGACGATCTTTACGAAAAATTTGATATTTATTGCACATTATTTCAGAATTTAAGATATTAGAGCGAAGCCAAGTCTCTGTAAAAATTATAATGTTATATTCAAAATCAAAACTGTTTATGAAAATATCGAAAAGTTTGGAGTTCAGACCCCTGACATTTTGATACACAAGCTCTAATTTAGACTTGCGGTTAATAATCGTTTTTTGGATGAGATTCAGGGCTATTTCGGGGACGCGGCAAATGTCCAACATTTACCGGTCATGGATTGCTCTTAAATTCAAATTCGCGTACAATTGTGTTAGGCGGCCAAAAGTTTACATCAACTATGGAATTAATTAAATTTTTAGGAACTGTTAATCTAAAAGAAGTAATCGATCTTACATTTGAATATTTTAATTTATGAACCGAAAGATGCAAGGAACAATTCAACTTTGATTTAATGAAAAAATCTATATCAACCTCTGTTGTATCCGCAGCTAAGCGAGAAACAAAAATTGATTTAGTTGGTGGAATTGCAATGATTGGCTTAGGTGGAACAGAAACCTGAGTAGCAAGAGGAACAACCTGGGAATCGACCAAAGTTGGTGAAAGAGAAACAGTTTGGGCATAAGACAGGACTGGCAATGAAGGTGGAGGTGCCAGCACTGGCAAAGGAGCAGAAGTAATTACTTTAACCTATTTCGGCCCAGAGGGGTAGTTTTCTACCCCTGAACTAAAATAGGGTTTTCTATGAAACTATAATTTATAAAAATTATTTGTTGTATATATTGTATGTGAATATTGGCAATCATGTATGTATTGCGATGACCTTAGATCAACCACGCCCACCACTTCCCTTCCAAATAATTAAAAGCCTCCAATTCGACCACTTTTTTATTAAAAAATTAAATTATTTAAATATTTTATATGATAATATTTACATACGTTTCATGTTGCGAATAGATGGTAATACCGATATAAGAAAAAAAAATTACCTTCGCAACTACCATCCCTATGTTTTTCGATGTTAAATCTGCTTGGGTAGTTTTCCCACCCATTGGAACAATGTGCTCATACTTTTCGGACAAATTTGACATTTATTGAAAACGACGCCATAATTTACTGCGCAATTAATGTTTTGCTACTGTTTTGAAACATTTCGGCATTCGGTTTTGAAACAAGTTTTTCGAGTGAATGCAAGTCCATTTGCAAGAAATGCAATGTAAACTTGCACCCAAAATGTTTTGAAAAATATTATAAACATAAATTATAAAAAACAAAATTAATTTTTCATTTAATTACATGTATAACTTATTTTTGTTCAATGAAACTTCATAATTTTTCAAATTAACTTTTGTTCCACTAAACATAGTTTTTGTCTAAATAAGTGTATCTATTGGCCCAATGGGTAGAAAACTACCCCAACCGTTACTCAAAAACCATTACAGATAGGAAAAAGTTTTAAAAGATTTTTCTTGATTAGGTCAAAAATAGCTTGAGTTCCAAAATTTACCAAAAAATTTCAACGGGATCGGGTACCGGGCCAAAATGGGTTAAAACATAAATTTGCTTATCGTCCAAGTTCATATGCGATATTGTTTAAAATGCCTCTTACCATGTGTTGCTCCGAAAAATTATCTTCGACTAATATGGATATCATTCCTTATCATTCCTAAATTTCTCGCACAAATAACTTCGTAATTTCTTCCATTACATTCGTAGTATTTACTAATGGCTTCGTACTATTCAGTATATGTTGAGTTTAAAACATTTAAAACCGAACTCTTTCAGCCTGGTTTGTTGAACAAATACCGAATATAAAGAAATGTATGATTGCAAGGTGGCCGCAGTCTACTGAAAGAGTTCGTGGCTTGTAAGCTAAGAAACCGTGGTTCAAAACCCAGCTCAGATAGAATGGTTTGTTTTTCGTTATTAGTAAATGTAACAAATGTATTTGTACAAAATATGCCCAATCCACGAATCCTATTCGTGACTGAAAACTACTAATAGTATTCGTGGAATGGACGCAGTTTTTAGTAATATTTACACACATAATTTTTTGAGTGTAAGAATACGTATTGAAAAGTTCCTCTGAAACAATGGTAAATGAAATGGTATCGTAACTTATTACTGCGACGGGTACAATATACTATTTAAAAATGCATGGTTCAGCTAAGCTTTATTTATATATATACCTTAAAAAAGTATTTTTGAGTTCTCTTCAAAATATATAAACATATATTAGACCGGATCGCTTTTGTATGCAAAAAAAATAATCAGCCATTCGGGGTCTCAAAATTTAGAGGAACTCATAAAAACAATTTCTGCATACTTTTTTTTCAAATCGGAGAAAATTTATCGGAGCGTTTTTAATACTCCTAAAAGGTCCTTTTTGTTAAAAAACATGCTTTTTGCTTGTAACTTTTTATTTTTTAAAAAACACATACCCAAATCTGCAAAAAATATAAATTCCTTACTTATACCAACATTTAGGCAAAAATAAATTTTTTAAATTAAGTTTTATTATAACTCTTAAGTCCGTCCATTTTTTATTCATTGTGAGTGTATACGCATATAGTACGAATTGGACAAAAAAATTTGCGACGGACAGTATTTTTAATGTATTTTTCTTGACGTTTCTCTCATTTCGTCACTCGTTAAGTTCCGATCAAATATTATGTGTCAAAAACAAGCTTGAGCTCTTTCTACCCCAGCCAATAAGAAAAGAAAGATAAGATAGTAACGTTGCGGAGATTTAAAAAATTGACACGATGTATGTTTTCATCCTTTTTCTACAATATATATCTGTCTAGCCCACGCACTTGTTTTCAGATTTTGAAATTGGACAAAACAATGAAGTATCATACGGGCTTTATTGACCTCCAAACATAGATTTTTTTGCTATTTTGAAAAACACATTTTGTTAAAACCTCTGTAAAAGACACATTTTCCATTGGATTTACATAAAATTGATCTTGTTGGAAAGGAATTAAGTTCTACTTTTATATATCGGTTAAATCAAATCTGTGCGCGGAATATGACAAAACGTCATTTCCCCCATGCGAATGCCCGTCAGTGGTAGGTCGTTAGTTCCTCAGCCGAAAAATTACTACTTTTCAAAGTATATTATAAGTTTAACGAAAAAACAAATTCAATTTGCTTAAACTTTGATTTTGTGTTTAAATCATAGAAAGCGCCAAGTTGGAGTTCTTACGAAAAGACTTATGATCGACAATTATTCTCCGAATCGACTAATCTGCAACTAAAAAATAAAGGCTTTGTGTACAATTCTCAAGTTTTTCTTCCCAGTATCCTATATATTCTTATATTCTCTATATTTTTTAATACATTCTTAAATAAATTTAAAAAAATTAGAATCTTTAGAAAAAAAGTCCAAATCTTTTTTTTATTTTATATTTTAAATAATTTTTCTTTTGTTTTTTGAACAAAATATGCTAGATTACTGTGGATTATATGTTAAAGCACAAAATGGACTTAACTTAATGAAAAAATGATTAAGTTGCCTTCATTCGATAATATTGACATACCTTTATAATTGAGAATTGTGAGTTTATACCATAATTTTTGTATTTTACAAAAAAACAAAAATTTACTTAACAAAAATAACACTGATAATAAATGGCTTAAATGTAAATTGTTCAAAGCTTTTCGTCTTAGAAACTTGGGACCTACCTTAAAATTATAAAAAAATTCAAAAAAATTGGTCGTAAGAGATATAAGGATAGTCTTGGGCAAAGTCTTTAGGATATTTTAAAAGCATTTAAAATTATTTGAAGTTGTTTAAGATGAAAAAACTTCGGTCAAAACAACATTGCAAACATTTCATTTGATCTGAAAACTTGAACTAAAAGGCAACATCAACACTCCAGAAAAACTGCAATGAAAAAAAAATCCAGAAATGTTTAATCTAATTGCTATTCAGTGTTGTGATTGTCGTCCTTGCTGCTGATATCACCAAAAACACGACACGTCAAACTGTCTCGAGTGTCTAAAATGTAGCGGGTGTCTTAGTAGCTCATCCCACAACAACAACAATTGTCACCCAACAACAGAAGAACAACAGTCGGTCACGTGTTCTAATTCAAATTTTCCATGTTATTGTCATTGTTTTCATGTCCTCAAAACACAACAAATATAACACGGGAAACCACTTTTCCTAGTGGCGTAAAATAGTTTCAAGATCTGTTTGTTTGATTGTAAATTTCTCATGAGCTGAAAAAGGCAAACCAAAAATATCAACAAATAAACACACACAAAAAAAAAAACACAACTAACATCAACAGTAAAACGAAATTCGAGTGCGTGTTGCAACAATTAAAATTTACAAGAAGAGCGCATACGCATTTACTATTTCGATGAGCTGTAGTGTTGTAAAAAACCCTTCAGCTTGATATCTGGTAGAATATGCTGAAAAATATCACCCGCTGGCGATACACCCTTTTTTCATTTTTATTTTGCATGAGCGCCCACTTTAGAGCGAAACCTTTTTTCGCACCAGCCTAAGTGCGCAACGCACACTCACTTTGCAAGGACTAAGGGCTGAGGACGATGCTCTAGAGCCCGCATTGGTAAAACATATGTTTTTCAACATTATCATCAAAGTAAGCGACGTCGTTCGTGCTTCAGTGCTCGTGATTTGCACCCAAAAGACACGGCAAACAGACACAAAAGCAACAACACGCACTCTGAGGCAATTAAAAGTTATCCTTTTTCGGCTGAATACACCAAAATTGCTGAGACTTTCTCACGATCTCACTGATTGTGTGGTTGCTGATCGCAAAGCTTATTCGAGAGTGTCGCATCTGTGATTCAAAATAGATACAAATCGCTGGTAAATGCTGTGTAATAAAAGAGGTCCTTGACAAATTGGTCACCATGCTGCTAATGCCAGTTTAACTGCAATTAAGTGACATTCTGCAAGGGGAGTGAGTGGGAAAAGATGCAAAACATGTCACAGAGATTGTTAGATTGTTGTTATAGTGGAGAAAGAGACAGATTTTCTCAAGCTAGGTCAGCGATAAGCAGCGTTTTAATTAGAAAAATATTATCTTGATTACATCAGAGTAGGACCTTTTGGTGAACCAAAAACATTGATTAAGCCATTAACTGAGACTGTAACAAATTTTATTTCATGGGGGGAAATATTGGAAATTGTAAATAATATGTTATTGTAGAAAGTAAAGGAAAGTGTTGCATATTTCTTTCGGTCAATTTCACTTAACTTCCTTTTAAAAACGCACTCAGACTAACTTATAACTCAATCAATATTGAATTATGTAAGAAGTACTTGAATTTTTTTGTAATGCCCGAACTACTTCTGTGTAAACAAAACACGATGCGCAACAACATCATCACTCAAGTGCAAACAATAACTACCACTTAAATTATCATCTTCGACTCTGTCAATAACAAATAATACTTTCTACCAAACATTAAAGGAAAACATCTAATAAATTCATTCACTACCCCAACTTTTGCTCTATTTATATAAACAATAGCTAAACACTTGGCACGATTAACATTAGCATAGCCACCAGCGCCATCAACATAGCCATCACCATCACAAGCATAACAATTGCCATCAACTTAATCAGCAGCTAGATCCGCATAATCGCCTCCATCATCATCAAGAAAGCATCGATGTCATCATCATCATCATCAATAGCGTAGCCAAACAATGAATATTCGATTGATGCCTCACACCATCTTAGATCGTAGCAACAGACACACACACAGCCCACCCTATTAACTGCCAAAACTTTACAAATTTCTTGGCATAAATATGTGCTTTAATCCACTAAATATCCTGACAACAATTTAGAAGTTTTTGTCTTTTGTCAGTCATAATTTTTTAGTGTTATTGCACAGCACATCAACATACACTCAGCATTGGTAACGCTATCGATTCACTAAATCTTAAGATGATATGATGACGTAGCTGTTGAGAGACTATTGAAGTTGCTGAAGAGCTTCAAAATAATGTTCTCGAAGAATATCAAGAGCTACTCGTATGTATGACATATTTATATCACGACTATTATAGTATTTTTATTATAATTATCGCAGACATATTTCATGGATGATGGCATAAATTTGCGAAAGTTGGGTGGAATTTTGGCATAGCTTTAAGGAAAGTTTTATTTAAGTGTTAATTTAAAAGTTGATGAGAAGAAAAATATTTGAAATCTTTGGTTTTTATAAAGAAAAATAACATAAAGATCTTAAAAAAATTAAGAGAAGCAAAAATAAAAATAGGTGCCTTAAACCATTGCCGAATTACAGCATCCGTGATCGAGCAAAATTACGAAGTGCACGACGAGAGAAGTGCCTATCAATCTTGTACAATTTTGCTCGATCATGGATGCTGTGATTCGGTCACAGAATTATAAAACACTGAGTATAGTACAAATTTGCACCAAGTGTTTAAATAAAAAAATAAATAAATAAATTTTAATTTAAAAACAATATAACAATAAACACTTTTTATGCACATTAGTGCAGCAATTACAAAACTCCAATCTTCTGTAAAAAATTATATTAAAATTAGTTCGAAAAAACTAAAAATAGTCAGCAAAAATTAAATGCACAATATAAAGTACTCTACGAAGAACTTTATTCTTGAGAGCTGTAAAGAAATTATAAAGTTTATATTGATATGCTGACTTTATATGATTTAAATACAAATTCTAAATGTTTGATAGTTTAAATCATACTTTATTTTAAATACAAATTCTAGTTGTTTGATAGTTAATATTGATATTTTTTTAAATTTATAAAATAAAATATGCACATATTTTTTGTTTTTATTTTTTTTTTTGGCAATTACATTATATTTTGTAATGTTAAAAAAACAATTTAATTAAAATAGAGAAATAATTTTAATATTTTTATATTCCGTCAAGGCATTTTCGTTATTTAAAGGCGGATTCAGCAAGTTTTTTGTGACAGCTTTTTTGCTCTTTCTGTGAGAAAATGCCGCAGGTCGATTCACTGGCATGTAAAACTTTCAGAAAGTTTTCTGTTTTTCTTTGTCACATTCAATATTGCCAGCAGCGTTGCCAAAATGCGAAAATGTTGATTTTATATGATTTAAATACAAAATTTTAATGTTTGATAGTTTAAATCATACTTGATTTTATATACAAATTCTAGTTGTTTGATAGTTTAAAATCGTTAGTTAGAACAATTAATTGTTCTAACGAATCTTTTCAAAGAAACAACAACAACAACAACAACAACTTTTTTTCAAGATAAAAAGGAAAAAATCACTAGCTGATTTTATTGCTATTTCGGCCCTGCTAAAGGCTTCATCAGAAATCTTTGTGATACCCATGCAAGCTCGCACTAGCGCACTGCACCACAGAGGCGATGAGATTTTAAGTGTCAATTTCTTAGTTTTTCTCCCATTTCATATTTTCACATTTGTTGTTGTATTTTTGCTTTAATTTAGTCTTTATGCTTATGTTATTATTATGGAGTCCAACAGTCTGCTGGAAGTCTTCCACTAACAAAGTATAGTTACTGAAGTTAGAGAGGAAAGATTCGTTAGAACACTTAATTGTTCTAACTTTGACCTAAAGCTCAATAAAAGGCGCAGGCAGAAACGAGAGATAAATAAAGCCAAGCTGACTTTTATCTCGCTTGTTCACACAGTTTGCCAGCGCCTATCTGCCTGCCTGTCTGAATCGGAGTTCACTCTGCCCGTAACCTTAGATTTATAGATTTTTAGCGATAACTGGCTTTGATAGAATTTCTGATAAATATATAATCGGAAAGAGTTATTGTTATACGTTTTTCACATAAACTATGCTGGAGGCTTGACTATTCTGTAAAAAATATAAAAACATTTTGAAGAAAATCAACTTTTTTTATGACAGAAAAGGTAAAATTTTTTCATTGAACTGGAACAATTTTTGCTTAAAAATACCATGTCATATGAAAGCTAGTTAAAAATGCTTTTTACGCTTTAGGAATTATTAACTTTTTATTTTTAAAAATGTAAGTATATTACTTTTATGATTTTTGTTTATTTTTGTACAAACAAAAATTAATACAATATTGATATCATGAGTACAATTAAATAATATAATTAATTGAATATTTATGTATCAAATATAAAAACTATACATATGTTCGTTGGATATTTTAAAACTTATTTTAAATACATAATTATTTGATTTATCATATTTGATAAGCTTTTGTTTTGGATGTGAAACTTTTTCTTAAACGTGAAATTTTTTTTGGAAATTTGGTAAAAAAAGTTTCAGGCTGTGGCAACCCTGATTGCCAGACGCAATGCTTCTTTATTTTGAAGTTTAAAAATTTAAGTATTCCAGCTACAAATCAAGAAACTTCATTCTGGCAACACCGCGCAAAAAGATTCAGTAAGAAAATTTAAGTCATAATAGAACTGGACAAGGTGGTGTTAGGGCTGAATATGCTCTCTTTCTTGTCAAACTCAGCCATTTTGGTATTTTTGCCAATTTTTGCTTTCATATTGCATTATCATTGGCTGCAGATTTTGTGAGTTGTCAACTTCGTTTTGACAGTTTCGGTCACTGGCTCTGCACCCTAGCACTACCTTGTCTAATTTTACCATGATTCAAATTAAGTTAATCAAGTCAAAGAGAGTGCAGTAAGCTTTTCTGACTCTCATTGAGAGTGGAGAGAAATAGAGCATGTAAATTTTCACAACTTCATATAAAAAAAACTTTCAAAACTCTCTGAAGGTAGTGATGTGATTTGGTGGGATTTTGCCCTTTTTGTGGGATTTTTAAACCATAAGAGGAAGAGAGGGCATTTGAGTTTTTTGGCTGTAATTTTTACTGTGTAAAAATTTAGAAAGATTGAAATGCTTTTAAAGAACTGATTGACATCACTTTGCTTGTAATCTTGTACAATTGCCTATTCAATTTTGTGTTTCATTAGGTCTGTTTCCGTACTAACTTCAAATAATTGTAATAAAAGATTATATAATGACATTTTGCATGTTATTCTTTTTCTAGAGCTTCAAAAATTTGTACAATAACGATTTCAAGCAACTTCAAGTTACTTTAATCGAGTACGGGAACAGACCTAGTTGTTGAGTTTTCGTTGTAATTGATTAAAAAAAATTACCAACACATTTGAATTAAATTGATTTGATACTTGATTTTTTTCTCATTTTATCTCATTCAAACTTTATACAGTTTCCTTCATAACTCAGCCTGAATAATTACAATATTATTCAATATTACATATAAGTATACATATAATATAATATACATAATAAGGTGCATTGAAAAAAGGTCCAGTAACCCCCTAAGAATCATGGTGTTTTTCATGATATTGAAAAATATTTTGGATATAACGATAAACGTCAGTGAGCTAAAACTTTTTGCAAAATCCTCAAAAAAATCATGTTTTTCGTAAATATATTGGTTGGTGTAATAGTAGTAATAAAAACAAAATTTTTTTTTATTTCCTTACAAAAACTTTAAAACTTTATAAAATATCATACATTTAATTTTTTTTTTTCAATTTCTTGCAATAGTATTTTAGCTAATATATTTAGGAAAAGCATCATTTTTTAGGATTTTGCAAAAAAGTTTAGCACACTGACCGCTTTCGGTACAGCAAAAATTATTTGGTAATATAAAATAGATCAGATTAATTTTTAGAGAGGTGCAAATACAACTTTTTTTCTCCCCATACAAGTCGAGGCACCCCAATGTATACGTATACGTATGATCTCAATTAATTTTTAAGAAATAACCCTGCGGTTCGGCTGGTGGCAGCATATCCCTTTGAACATGTAATTTCTCAAGCATTTACAGGTATGACACAATAGAACTGTAAAGCCCATGGTAATGCACGTTGGCTCCGACGCCCCTGTCAATGGCATCGATGTGTTAAAAGGACGAACAAAATACGTAGCGAGGGGCATGCCCTTACTACTGGGGGTATGTGAATTCGTATACCAAGTAGTAGGTTTTAATTTGGAAACTAAGGGCTGGAAATGCTTGCCGAGGTTAAGACATAGCATTAGCCTCGGTTAAAAGCAATTCAAATTGTCTTTACGGTTGTTTCGCCTAATCCATAATTAACGTATGGTTCCAATCAATTCCTCTAAATAAATCTATCCCTTTCTATTCAGGTTAAAGACCAAACCTTGTTTGTATAAGGCGCATGCCTTGGTTCTTTGATCTTTAAAAAATATATATATATATTAGGGCGGGTCAAATTCTGGCTCAGCGAAATTCGTAAAATACATGTAATTTCAAGACTTTTTCTCCACTACAGCATATACAAATTCTGAAAAAAAGCTGTGCGGACTTTCGTAAATAGATTCATACACATGCATTCATACATTCATATTTTATAATTGAGAACAAAATCTATTTACGAAAGTCCGCACAGCTTTTTTTCAGAATTTGTATATGCTGTAGTGGAGAAAAAGTCTTGAAATTACATGTATTTTACGAATTTCGCTGAGCCAGACCTCCAAAAAATTCGTCCATACAAATTGACCCGCCCTAATATATATATATATTACACTCAACAGTGGATTTTTTTAATTTTGCCTTTTATATGGGAAATTGGGTTCAATCGAAATAAAATCAATTCTACGGAAAATTTTATTTAAGAAAATGTTATCGTCATTCGTTGTGGTGAAATTTTTCCTAAACTTGTGAAGTAATGTAATATGCGTTAATGGATAGATTATATAAGCTAGTATTATTTAAAAAAACTGATTCGGAATACTATCTTTACCTATTGCATTTGATTTTATCTGCATAATTTAACTTTTCAATATCAAGTTTACTTACAGGGGTAAATTCAAAAGGTTGAGAAACATGAATATCTGCAAGGGAAATAGTGTTATTGTTTGTATGAGCGGTGTTTTCAATGGACAATTTGTTCAACAAGTCTGGAGCAATTTGGCATTCTGAAGTTGTCTTTTTGCTAGCTCAAAGTATCTTGATATTGTTCTACAGATTTTTAGTCAGAAGGAAAACATTTAATTTGGCATAGAAGTATCGAGACTTAGACTGTTTTGTTCAATGGACAGCAGCGTTCCTGTCCATTCTGTAAAAAAAACTAAGGTTTATCATCCACTGTACTGAGATGCCAGCAATCATTGAGTGAAGTCAAAGACAAGTCATAAAACGGACGAATAATTAATATTTTGAAAATCATTATATTAACACTAGAGAGAAACCATTATAAGAAAAATTTACATTTAACAAGCAAAAGATTAAGTCGTGATCAGAAATGAAAAATATTTGATGGAACAGAGAAACAAGCGAAGGGTCTGACACAATGAAATAATCTAATTGTACTATTATTGCAGAAACGAATGACCACTGTATTATTGACAACAGAAATGCCTACTAAAGGTATCTTGTCACACATTGATTGCTTTACAGAATCATTTTTTAGACGATTTATAATAAAATCACCATACACAAAAATTAAGTCATTCCTTAGAATATAGTAGGACATTACATGAAATGTTTTTGATTTCATTGAAACACGAACCTGCAGAGCCTAAGGAACAGAAAGTGCTTAACACACTCGCCTAACAAATGTAGTGTATCAATTGCCCGCATATGAGTTAATAATATTAATATTTAATAAAAACACTGTGCACCAAAAAGACACTTTTTGTTGTGAGTAAGAAATCGAAAAATATTTTCAATTATTTCCGGGCTCCTTATCGCGAATCTAGCACCCAAATCTCTTCATCACAAGATTTTGAAAAAGCCGTGATTCAAGGTAAATAAATTCTCCTAAGAGAAATGAACATTAAGCGTAGAAACTAAAAGTGGTACGCATTTTTGTCTGCGGCAAAGATGTTTTTAAAAATTTGATAAACTAATTTCCTTTCATACTTCCATCGCTCCACACCGCTTTTCATCTTCATCTTACATTAAATACTTTATTTTAACATAGCAGCTATATTCTGCAAACCATTGAGAAATGTGATATTATGTGTTGCAAGAAAAGCATTCTCTTAAAAAAACATATAGGGTCTTCCAACAACAAAATTGCCTTATATCAACCGAATCTAAACAATAGATCCCCTTAATACAAAATTAATTTTTTTTTTTAAATATATGATGAAAGCTGTAATGGGCGAAAAATACTGTAATTCATACAATATCAAAAAAATTTATGTCTTCAAAGTTTTTTCACAACTGGTATCCTTGGATCTTTTTGGATCTCCCTAAAAAAATAGTAAATACACGCTCAGAAATCTTGGAATTAATTTTAAGCCAAGCGTTGGAATCATGCATTTTTTAATATATTTTTGATTAAAACTTATACTTTCAAGTATATTAAAAAATTGATTTAATGTTATCTGTATTAAAGTATAATAAAAATTGTATTATATACAAGTTATAAAACAAATTGTCTAAAAATATAATACAAATATCTATCAAGCATCTGTCAAATTGTCATTCTGATTCTGAAATCTGACATTGTCAAAATAAAACCTAAAGAAATAGTTTTTGTTAACAAAAACCCGTATGTTATAAAAGAAACTTTAAATGAATAAATATTTTGTTATTGGTTGACCAAATATTTTCTTTTTATTTCACTTGGAATTTTAAAAGTAAGTAAACGTATAAAAGATTTATAGCTTTATTCCATAAATGTTTCATAAATTTATTCCATAAATGTTGATTTTTCCTTTCACCTTTTCAGGACAAAATGTATTAAATGTTATACATCTTGTATTACTGTTTAATACAATCTGTATTACTATTTAATACAATTTGAAACAATTTGTATTACTATTTAATACAATTTGTATTAATATTTAGTAAAAAATTTTTTATTCGTATTACTTTTTAATAACTGAAGTATTACACTTGATTACAAATGTATTGAAATATAAACCAGAATAGTATTGTTCTAAACTTAGTTTCTATTCCAATTCTGTATTAGAATTTAGTATTATGGGATTAGAATTCAATTTTAATATTTGACATATATTAGATTCTAATGCAATTCTGGTGTGGTCATATATACAATACAGTTTTTATCAGAATTTAATCCAAGATTTCTGAGCGTGTAGTACTTTGCTCTACCATAAAACGTATTTCGCAAATTGGTTAGCACTGGCACTAACCAACTGATGATTTCGAGATCTTCTGTTGTGCCCTAGTGTTTTATATGCAAGAATACCGGTAGCGAAAAAACTTTGCAAACGTATCGATTGCTATTTTATATTGTATGTATTAAAGTATTATCAGTCCATATCTCAAAAGACGAAATCATATAAATGAAAAAAATGGTTGAATTGACGAGTTTTCTTTCTCAGTGTCTGATCCTTCAGATATGAAATATCCTTCTACACCCAGCTGAAATAATCCCCCTATTACACAAACTTTTCGTTTTAAACAAAACGGAACCGCACCCAAAAAACTAAGCACCAAAAAAACCACCAAGAATATAACATAAATATTTTGATATTTAACAAACAAACAAAAACAGTATAAAAAGAAGGCATTTGGTATGCAACAAGATGTGTTTAACAACGAGTAATAAGAGCTCTTTGAAGTTGTGAGAACCGGGCAGGTGTTGCCCACAACTTATGGTCAACGATGAGCCGCACCCAGACTGATATTAAACTGCCAAAAGACTTTGTTTAATTAGAAACAATTAGAGTAAATTTTGAATAAATTAAGATTTGCTGATTGGACATGATATGTGTGGATGATGATGATGATGATGATGAAAATAAGTTCGGGGTAGATACGTAAAAGTAGTTAATGCAGTAAAATCAAGCTCTGATATGCGTGACAGTGGCACATAATTAGATTATCAAAAAGAATCGGCAAGGGGCAAAAAAAGTAGAAAAACATACAAATTAAACAACTAGCTCAAATTATAGCTGGAAAAATATACATAGATAGAATTTAGGATAAAAAAAAAAATGTGTTATTAATTTGGCATTGTGGTTTTTTGCGCTACTAACTGTCATTTTGACTGTCAAATTAGCACGTTTTCGATACTAATTATTAGTGATTGCAAACGCTAATGTCGAAGTTTTTCTATTATGTGTTGTCACTCCATTTATAGACAGTTGTTCAAAATGACCATTATTGGTTTATTCTGCTTTTGATTTATTAATGGTTTTTTCTGCATTTTTCAAATAGCTATAATTACTACTATTGAGCTATCGATATAAATTTATATGCCACTCTTGAACATAGGTATATGAATATATGTAATTATAAAGTCATCTTGACACAATCAAAAGTGACAATTACATTGATTACCACAACGTGACACGATGTAGAAAGCCAATTGTACAAAATTGCTGGAAATAAGGCGGGAAATCAAGTTCGATCGCCTGCGTTCTGGCTCATTAGTTTTTCAAGAAGTCATTGGAGTTGAGTTTTTTTTTCCTTCGTCAATGTGGCAACATTTGTGGTTGAACATGCCCCACGCCAAGCGGTGTGCTAATGAATACTACCCAGCTGGCTGCTACGTGGCAAAGTTGCCTATTTTTTGCACATTTTTAGATGGGGGAATAAAATTTAGTTAAAGCGAAGAGATGTTGTTTGGCAAATAAGTGTGACATGGAAACATTTCAACACATTTCAATACATTGGCAACATAATTTATGTTGCCAGAGCTGTTGACTAAATGTTGAAAATTTAAATTTAGAAGAGAAAAATGTGCAAAAGCATTAATAAACTTGAAGAATAATGCAAGTGCATTGAAATACTAAGTGTAAAAACCATTTATGGCAAATGTGAAACATTTTTTTTTGCACAGCAGCTGCAAAAGTTTGCTATCATAACTTTATCAGAACTATTGAATATCATCGGTCGTATTTTGGTACAAAAAACATGACTCATCAGTTAAATAAACAAAAGCGGCAAATAACTATGAATATTCATGAAATCAATTTATATACATAACAATTGGCAAAAAATGGAGCTGCAAAAACAAAAAAATTTATAGAGATGATTGATCATTTTTTAATCCAACCGATATTTGCGTTTTCACTCTACCAAAAAAAAAAAAAAAAATAAAAAAGGATATTCCATGTGTGACTTTTTTAACTATTTTTGCTATTTTATAACATGTATCATTCTGGCAATGATTATTCAAAAAATATTCTTTAATATTTTTTTTTGTCAAAATGCCCACATCTATAAAAATGACATGTCAGCCTATCCTCTATATTTGTATTTGCTGTGAAAAATGATGCCAGCCAAAAAATTGTGCACACAAACAGCACAACAAAGCACATACGTATATAATATAAAGAGGCCAAAATCACTTTTCAACGCATTCATACATCATAATCAATGCAATCAAAATGATTGTCAAAAACGAAAAAACACCCTCAATCAATATAGTTTTTAAGTTACCCCTTTTGGACATGGTATCTATCTATACATACGAAAAAAAAACCCGATGATGATGATGATAGATGGTAGTGGCTACACATATCCTTGCACTTGGCTGCCTGCTGTCCTTTAAATACAAAAAATAGACAGCAATAACAACGATTTTAAATTATTACCTTACAAAAGAATTCGTCACGTCACGTGAAAATGTGAAAATGTTAGAAAAGGGACATTCTTAGTACTTGGCATTACTTGCCCAATTTCTAATCAGATCATTTTTCAATTTCCAAAAATTTAACAAAACTCGTCAACGATTGTTTTGTCAGTCGGTGGCGTGCCATTGTTTTGGGTTAACATTTTTTTTATATCCTGACCATAGAGGATGATCATCCTCATCATCACCATCTTCATAAAGGCATCATCACTACCACAAAATCCAGCAGAATGCACACAAAAATATAAAAAACGCAGCGGGTGCCATACACATAATATTGGTTTGATTTCGATTTTTATTGGTTTTGAGATAAATACAGCGAGAGAGGATAGAAAAAAAAATATGCGTGAGGAAGCGCTATCAAGCCAAATGGACAATTGTAAAAATGTTTAATAGTTTAAAAAAAAAAAACCAACGACAGCAGAACAACACATAAATGACTAATGTTCGCCACTCATAAAAACGTTGTTCTTCTTCTATTTTTTACAACAATAGGTGCTCTGCTCAGGGGGAAGAGGGTTAAAGTGTGTGTACAACAATCTCTCTCTTGTTGTTTTGCTAAAGCGCAACGGACCCATTCGTTATGCTGTGCTGAGCAAGTGATAAATAATCGAAATTGTAAACTATTAAAAAAATGTCACCAATTGAGGGTAATCAGCGTTGGTTTTCAAGGGTCAGCAGTTTATTGTTCAATTTTTTTTTGCTAGCTTTTATCTTGGTGATAAGCTGCTATTAATAACAGCTATTTAGAAAATGATTGTATAGTTTTATAGTTAAAAATCAAGCCGTTGTTGGATAAGAAGATTAGCTTTAATGGTAGTTCTAAAAGTTCGAAAAGACTTTTAGGGCCAGTTTTCCAGTGCAAGTTGAACTCTGTTTCTGATTTAAACAGAGTTTAAACCAAGGAACAAGTTTTTCAGTATATATTGACCAAAGTTTAAACTATGGTTAATAGCTCAATATTGGAGGGTTCAAAGCTCAAACTTTGGTTAACTTGTCTGATGATATTGGCCGATTATTTGTTTGCTGAGGTTATGCATCTTTTTTCATTAGCACTTGACAATAGCCGCGTTCAGCGAAGTCAACTTTTGTGGACTGTAATGGTAGCGATACCTTAGTGAGCTATTTTTTTTTTCTTTGAATGTGTTTATACTCAAATCGTCAGAAAATTTGTAAATTATTTAATTTCAATATTATAACTAAGTCATTAAATAAATAATTTAATTGCAAATGTTTCTCGCTCAAATTTTAACAAAACAGTTGCCAACTGTTGTCTCCGCTGAATGCTGCAAATGTGTTTTATTTTTATTGTAAGCTGTTAGAAATTATCAATAACTTTTTGACGCTGGCAAGTGTTGCCACATTATTTATCCCTAATGTGCATGTTTTTAACCCTCATCGGCCCCTTGAAAAATACATCTAATCGGTCCCATTGTATGCACGCGCATACACATATATTTTTAATTGTAAAAAAAAGCTAAAAAAAATTCACAACCATTTATGTTTTGCAATTTTTTATGTTTATTACATTGTTTACTATCATATTAATACATTTGAACTTCATAAAGGTAGATTTAGAATGAAATTAATTAGAATATTACATATATTAGAAAAAAAATTGAATTTTTGACTAATTGAAAAAATTTGAATAATTGACAAAAGTAATTATTTGTACATTTTTCGCATAAATTGAAATTATGTTCAGCACAAATGAAATTTCTACACTTTTCACAGCGTGTTGCAAAAAGATCTTTGTAATTTTTATATGTGCAGATATAGCATCGGCCTCGTTTTAATGTACTTGGTAAATGGCGAATCCCCCGAATTCTTTGAACAACACTGGAAGCATCATTACTTTGAGGTGGTTTTTTACGTTCAGTGATCTGTTTTTCAACGAGATTCAATCCAAGCTCCTCGATAAAAAGGCGATGACGAATATTATGGTTCGTTTTAGAATTTTTCCAATTCGGGAACAATGCAATGAACGTCATGAATGAATTCAACGCACTAACATCAAGCATGTTACAAAATACTGGCATTGGCCACCGATTGACTTTTCGTTTGCATGTGTACGTAGCCACCATTTGATCCATAGTATCAACTCCACTCTTTGTTTTGTTGTAGTCTTCAATGATCTTAGGTTTCTTCTTTTCACTAATCTCATTTATGCTGACAACATTGTGGTATGTACTGAGCAATGTCACAAATCGGTACCGGCGAGGAACATATGACAACATAACTGCTTGCAATTTGTGTTCATATACAACTTCTGTATGTTAAATTGGCTTTTGACGCATGTCGAGTAGAACTGAAGGAATTTCAGTCCTATTTTTCCTTATTGTTCCCAAAATAGTCATGCGATTCTTATGTAAATCTTCTGCCAATTCATACGAAGTGAAAAAGTTGTCACACGTTACATTTCTGTCAGAAAGTCCTTCCACCAAATCCAAAACAACACGCCGTCCGAGATTACGTTCAGGAGTGGCATTACGATTCCGACCAACATAAATTTGTGTGTTGTATGCATACCAGCTTTTTGAGTCGCGTAGCACCCAAATTTTGATGCCATATTTCGCCGGCTTGGATGGAATATACTGACGAAACGGACATCGCCCACGATACGGAACTAACTGTTCATCTACGGTAATGATTTTTCCTAGTGTGTATACAACTTTCAAATTATGATTCCATTTATCGTATACATTTCGAATCAGTGCCAATTTGTCACGTACAGAAGTACTTGTAGATGCAATGTTGGCCATACGTTGTTCGCGGTTATCAAATCGAATGCAACCATGGATACGCTTGAACATTTTCAAAGACATTGTTGCTCTAAATATTGGCCGACCAGTTTCGTCATTCCACAGTTTAGTGACACATTCACCGTATGACCGATACACACCAGCAAGCAGCAACAATCTAAAGTACGCGCACAGAGTGACCAAATCAATGTTTTCCCAATCGTCTTTGTACTTTACACACCATACTTGCACACCATATAAATTCGTCATGTTCAAAATAATATTCTCAACCGGTTCAAGGAACATGTGAAATGCAGACGAAACATCAACTATAGTAGCAGCTGCTAATGCTTTTGGACCTGAATTATAACAAAAATGAAACATATAATGAACATGAACCCATAACAAAGAGGGTAGGTTTATACCTGAATTGAAATTGTCTGCACGTCGAAATGAATTTCTTCGATTTATTTCAAATGGTTGCGATGAATATTCAATTTTCTTATTTTTTTAAAAATATTTATTTTCAGAATTTGCTGCATTTTCTTCTGCTAAATTTTGCTCAAGTGGCTCAATGTCGTCTTCATCCGAGTCCACGCTAACTTTACTTTCATCATTCTCCTCGTCTGATAATGCAAAATCATCGTCACTATTGCACAGAGATTCGCCCGCTTCGCTTTCCAAATCAAAATCCATTTCTAGTTCATCTCGCTGCTTTCTTTCACGTAAAACTCTATCCATTTTTTATCAAATACTTCGAAACACAACCAAAATTCAAATAAATGCGCAAACAAACTTCACTTATGTGTGTTCCAGAACAAACTAAATTTCATAAAATGAAAAAATAAGAGCGTGCTATAAATCCACACGCAAAAATAAGCGGCAATTCCAGGTACCTGCTTATGTGTATGCGCGCACACACACAGGGACCGATTCGTAACTACAACTGCACAGGCTAATACAGTAAGGGTACAAATTCAAAAACGGGTTTTTTTGGTTGTTCAGGCAAAATAATTCTACTTTGCAAAATACAAGGTCATTCCGCTGAACCGTTTTTATTTTATTCAAGGTTAAAGATCAAAATTGTATGCGTGCGCATACAGGTGACCGATGAGGGTTAAGCCAGCACTGAAAAATTAATTCCTAAGAAAAACTCAGATCAATTTTAAACAACGTTTAACTAATCTCAAGTCAAACAAGATTCAAGCCAGCACTGAAAAACTGGCCCATAATTGATAGAGTCAACACTCTGACTTAAATTGTAAATACAGGGTATTCCAAGATTGAGTTTTTTTTTTAAATTCAAACGAAACGCACATTTTGAAATGGAAATTCATTATTGGTTTATTGATATATAATGTAGAGGGTCTATTATTTAGTAGTGATGAATGATATCATATATTTATTAAGAAATATTTGAGTACAATTTCTTGCCCAATGTTGCCTTGCAAGTCTTTAGTTGTTTGTACCTAAACCCTATCCTTAAGATGGCTCCACAGAAAATAGTCTAAAGGCGTTAAGTCGGGCGGAAGCCGAATTTCTTCAGAATTTTGTTAGATTATTCTTCCCGAAAATTTTGCTTGCAACAAATTCATTGTTTTCTTAGCTGTGCCAATATCCATACCATCGACAATAGGTCAAAACAAGTTGTTAACATGACAAGATCTCAAAGCAAAATATGACGAAATGTGATCGAAAATTACACCAAAAGAATCCTTATCTGTAGACGTATACGGGGGGAACTTTCGAAAGATATGATTTATCATTGAATGGTAGATCCACAACATCACATCAGTAAATATATGATTGATTAATTTCCATTCAAAATGTGTGTTTCATTTGAATTTCAAAAATAAACTCAATGTAGGAAGACCCTGTGCAACGATTTTGATAAAATTTATAGTAAAGGAGTTTACGGTAGTAAAAAATCGATCTAGCTTGGTCTCATTTTAGTACAAATTCATTAAGAAAACACCACAAATAGGCAAAAAACCTACAAAACTCTTATCCGATTAGCATAAAGAAGCATGTTCATAAATTTTGTCGGGTGCAGTGAGTCTTTGGTGCTATGTGTTTTGCAATAGCTTGAACACAAGATGGCGCTGTAGTACACAGAGATAATTATTTTGAATCAAGTAAATGTTTTGCTTAACAGTAAATCAGCAAAACCTTGCTCAATCACGGTCTGATTTTAGAAAAAGATTGCTAAATTAAAATCACTCCTCATGTATTTAGGAAAAAGCAAAATTATATTAAATTTAAGCAAATATTAAATTTAAGCAAAAGTTATTATAAACTCAAATAGCAAAATTTTTACTAAATTTAAAATTTAAATTTTTTAAAATTGATCTGTTTTTTAATCATTTTTTAAAGAAACAATAAATTTTTCGGTTACTAAATAACGCCTTAAGAAATCAAAACAACTCAACTAGCAAATTTTTACTGAATTCAGCAAATATTTGCTAAGTTATTATAAACTCAAATAGAAAATGTTTACTAAATTCAAACAAATTTTTTTCAAACACACGTGCACTAAATGAAGAAAATTAGGCGACGATTAGTTTACAACTGCGATGGTCGAATGGATAAGCCGATGCACACTGGTTCAGCTTCATACGATTGGTGGCATTAAATATAAGGAAACATCGTAGACCCTTGAATTTTGGTATACGCTAATATTTGATTATTATAAAAAAATGCTGCAAATATGAAAAAATCGGAGCACAGCCACGCCTACTTCCCATATAACACAAAAGTTACAAATCATTGTAGAGTCACAGTTTTTAGTTCAGCGTGTTTTGCGTGTTTTTTATTTGATTAAAATATATAGTAAATAAAATGCAGCAACGGTCATACCCATATTTAATGAATATATCTGTAAATAAAAGAAAGAAAATATTAAAAAAAATTAAAAACAAAGTAATACGTGTACCTTTATTAACATAACAAATTTTTCACTTCATCAGAAAATTCCAATATATCCTTCTTGGGCTGGTTACGGTATGAATTTATGTATGGATCTGAAGACGCTAATAACATATGCATTACATCTTCATTTGTTGATATGCGATCCGTTTTTCTGGAGTGGCTTAGGCGATAACTTCTGTAATCTTTATTACGAGCTTCCTGAGCTTCCTCCGACAACATGCCAAGTGGCAATATTGCTGCTGACTCAATTTGACTCCCATAAATTAGTACTCTGTGTACTGTAATAGGCATATAGTACCAGCTGTAGAGTTCTATATATCGTTCTGCAGTGTCCAAACAATAAACTTTAAATTTGTCAGCATCTATTTCAAAATTACTATTTATGACAGTTAAAATTGTACTAAAGCGATGAATTAAATTTTCATCAACACCAAGAACATCCGCCGTTAAGGAAGGATTTGCAAAAAAACGTCGAGAAGTATTTCCATCGTTCGTTGAGCCCATTCCTTGTTTAACCATATCCACATTTATGCCTAGAACCAATTTCAAAGTTCTTTGTATTTCCGCTTTTGCTTTTTCTCTTTCATGTTTTGTGTCTTTAGTAACTCTCCACTTTGAAAAACTTTTGTTGTATGCAATATGCACTCCAGAAATTTTATCCTCGCATGTAAAGGGGAAATTCCAAATTGAAGCCCTTCCTCCGAAACTGGTTTTGTTCTTAATATTTCCAAATTGTTCATTTCGCTAGGCTTACATTGACATATAAAGCATACAGACATTCCTGATGTTTGTGTGATTACATTCGCTACCTTTCCATCAATCTTGGTTAAAACAGGTGTATGCAAAATTTCAAAACTTTTGTCATAAATATTAACAACAGTCTTTTTCAAATCTTTAATTTCATTTTGTACTCTTTCAACTTCTTCAGAAATAACATTTGCTGTTTCTTTGACAAATTGAAATTTTATTGGCCTGCAAAAAGTTGTTGATGATGGCCTTGTATTTCGCCAGTAATCATTTGTGCCATCAATACATTTCAAATTGAGAGGAACAATACTTGACAAAAATATATTTTTATCATTTAAATTGGGATCATTGAACTTCTGATGGTATTCGCTATGTCCCGAAGATCCATCACAACCCCATTTAGAAATTAAATGTAGTTGGTTTGGAAGTACCTCTGTCTCAGCTTTCGTTTTCGCCTTTAATATTCTGGATACAGTATGATCGAGTAAATCTTGCATACTGACTTTACTACAGTTCTCCTGTACTTCCGAATTTTTAGGATAACATTCCTTTTTAACATTAAGAACTTGATGGTATGAGGGGAAAATATCACATCCAATTTCTTTGGCACTCCACCTTAGTATTTGATACTGATGTTTTGATAAACAAGCATCAATAATGAGGCTTAGTGCTTTTTCTGGGCTAAACATTTTTGAAAATTGTTCATCCTTATTAATTTTTTTTGCAGCTGATACAATAAGTTCTCCAGAATTGCTATCACATAACTGCTGTACTTTACTCCTTTTAGCACGAGATTGGCAAAGTTCAAAAGCTTTAGAAGGACGACCACGTTTGACTTCATTGGAACACATAGGTTTATCATGCTCGGACGAATCTTCACCAAAAAAATACATATTTTCCAACCAAACTTTGTTTTGTTTCACAAATCTGTCTTTCATACGTTTTGCACTGGCCCACTTAGTTTTTAATTTTGGTAAAAATTGTTTTTTTAAAAAATTTTTAAATTCATCCACGTTAATAATTGACAAATTTGTATTATTTGTTAATATAATATCGCAAACTGTATCAATGTTCTTATCACAATCTAATAAAAGATCTGAAATTTCATAATAAGATAACTGAAGATTATCCATATTCAAATAATTTTTTTATATTTGTCACTTCAAAAACAATAAACTAATTATCTTTAATCATGTAAACACAACTAATAATCACATGTGATAAGAAATTCAAAACAATAAAGTAATAACCTGTAATCACAAAAACAATGCAACAAAGAATCACAGCTGATTCCAAAAATAATGGGAAGAATTTATTGCAAGTGTTAGTAAGTGCAAAAATTTCAGTTATTTTATTAGAAAGTACACCTACACGATTTCACTTTTACACGATTTCACTTTAACTTTGCTGTTTTGCTGTTGCCTTTTGTGTGTGTGTTTTTTACAATAAAAAAGCAAAACAACAAAGCAATCAAGCAAGCACGAAAAAAGAAAACAAACCAAACAATTATGATGCGCAATAACATGTTTATGAAGGAAACTTTTCCTAACTTTTTTTTTAGTTTTTTATACCGGAATTGCTTAGGGGCAAAAATGGGCAGCTGAATTTTTATTAAATCGTTAGGCGAGACTTCAAGCTTTAATTAAATATACGTCTCGAGCTAGAGCTCGTTGGAGATCAATAGATGCAAACCATAGAAGTTTGGGAAAATAGATATTTTTGCACAATTTGTAGTAGTAAATAAAAAAAATTATTTTTAATTTCCTAAATTTTTTCTATTTACATATATATTTTTTATAACATCCAATTGCATAAAAAAAATCGATATAGTGTCATAACAACAGTATTTTAAAAGCATGAAGTTATAGAAGGTAGCACATATAATACGGTCATTTCAAATGCATTCTTTTTGGTTAACTTTGAATGTCTCTGGACATAAAAATAATAAAGATATAAACTTAATACTTTTGGTTCATGCTAGTAAGATTGTTTACTACAAACTATGAAAAAATTAGGTAGATCAGAAGACATGAAAAAAATTAATTAATGCCGCTCTTGAACCAGTGTGCGATGCACTTACACTCACGCGGCCGAGGTTCAGGTCTCCGGATAATGATAATTTTTCAATTTAGTTTAATATTAATAATTATTTCAATTCAAAGATATGCAAGATTTCAGCAAAAACTAATTAAAATTTGATATGCCAATTTATAATAACTTAGCAAATATTTTCTTGAATTAAGTAGAAATTTGCTATGCAGTTTATAATAACTTGACAAAATTTTGACTAAATCCAAGCAAATATTATTATAAACTGCAAAAGCAAATTTTTACTTAATTCAAGCAAATTTTTGCTTAGTTATTATAAATAGGAATAGCAAATTTCTGCTTAATTCAAGCAAATATTTGCTTAGTTTTTGTTGAAATTTAGCATAATTTTGAAGTGGCTGAGAAACAAGCGCAAGTTTTGCTTAACCACAATACAATATCATTTACTCCATTTTTAATAATTTTTTTTTAAATATATGTGTGGTTTGTTTATATTTTGGCTACAAGTATACAAACTTTGAAAGTGCGACGGCAATGGGTTCATGAGAAAATGATTTTTTTAACAGAAAAATGAGAAAAAATTTTAAGATTTCTTTTGTTTTTAAACACAAAAATAGTTACAGATCTTAAACCAAACAAGCTATGTAGATGTTTAATATCACATTTCAAAGGTAAAATTAACTTACTTTTATATACAACACTATGTAAAAATTTTTTTAACCGTTACCGAATTTTTATTTTTTGAATAAAAGCAATACTCCATTTTTAATTTTTTGTTTGTATATGGTATATATTTTGGCTGCCAGCATGCAAAATTTCATGCTGTGACGGCGATGGGTTCATGAAATATGATTATTTCAACGAACAAATTAGACAAACAAATTAAGAATTCGTTTTTTTTAAACACAAAAATAGTCTTAGATCCTAAACTTGAGATGCTATAAAGATGTTTAATAGCCAATCTCGAAGATAAATTAAACAGCTTTAATGTAATATACAACACAATGTTAAATTTTTTTGTATTTGTATTTATACATAAAAATTATACAAATGTGAGAAATTAAATTTAAAAGTTGTTGATTTAATATAAAACCTTATAGAAAATAAAAAAAAATTTAATTTTAAAGTCATGTAAAAAAGGCTACAATACAGTTTACAGGCACTGTCTTAATTTTTTGCTTCGTAGTGCAGATGTCATTTGTCAACTAAGACTTTTGGTATTATAGACATTTTCCCTTGGTTTCTATACAATTTTCCATGTTTCCATTCTGATAATTTTTATATTTATTCCAAAGAACTTAATATAAAATGATTTTTCTTAATTTTGATATTTAAATATTTATTTATTTATAACCTTATTTATAACTTATATAATTTCTCGTACTAGTGCTCAGGCTTAATTTCGAACAGTTAAACAAATTTACTACATTCATATGTAGGCAAAAATACCTCGAACTAAACATTGAAATGTGTTGTTCTGGACATGGAAGGGAAATATATTTTTTTCTCGCTCTGGCTTTCTTTTACAATTTTTTACCATTTTTTCGAGTATAAGAGCTCGAATTTTTTTTTAACTTAAATTGTCGAAACTTTAAAAATATAATAAAATGTACAAGTTTGGGAAGAACTGAATTATTAAGTTCTGATGCTCACGGTAAGTTTCATGTTATCAAATGTGTTCCGCGACAAAGGCAAAAAGGTTAAGAACCCATGCGTTAGGAAGTTCATTGTAGACCAATCAAATAGCAAGAGTTAAAAAGTTATTTTTTCCTTAAATAAAAAACTATACTTCTAACTCTCCATGAATTTAAAGTAACCTCATGAATTTAAAGTAACTAATCAAATATTTACCATTAAATAATTAAGTGTAACCTTTTTAATAGCCGTTAAATAGTTATAAGTAAAGCACAAATTATAAGATAAAAGAATTTACTCAAAATTTCTAACGAAATGGAAATCTTGGACGAAATTGGACCTAGAATTGTTTAAGCTTTTTTTTTTGTAGTTTTTCATGCTTAAAAGTCGATCACTTTTGGACTGTACTTATGCACCCTTACAAAAAAAAATGTTTGTATGTATCGATAAAAAATTAACACTAATTAACTAACGAAGTATTCATTACAGAAACACACACGAGGGTGAAAAAAAAAAATAAAATCCACACTCCGCCAACGCCTAATGAAAATAATCAAAAGTAATCAAAAATTATTTCAGAACAATTGGAAAAACAACAAAACAAAACCGAATATCTTGCGCCAATTAAAGGCGACAAACACACACAATATGACAGCGATGCCATATTGAGCTATAGTTCACACATGCTATCCGCTGTCAGAAGGGATTGTTTATGTCAATAAAAGTACAGTTATGCAGAGAGCATAACTCAAAAACACAGCTACGCTCTGCTTACGTATTCAAATAAAGGGGTGGCTGCTACAACAAAACAAGGAAAATTTCGAACACCTGAAAGCAATTCGTAAAATTACCCTAACTGGCACAAAACTATGGACAGCACAGCAATATGGATTTGGTAATGATGCATAATTCACAACGCAATTTGGTAATTGTTAAACAATCGCAGGTTCTTTGGTTTTATTTACGCTATTTCAGGGTATTTTTGTGTGTTATTTCTTTTTTTTTTTGTTTTGTTTTACGACTGTAGATAGATGAGCTGATTGCGTGCTAACGCTACTTTTGACAGACGATGTCATTTAAAGTTTGACATAAGCGACCCGGCTGTTGCTTTTATTGTTGTTCTTGCAATTATGACAAGCTCATATTGTGCATGAAGATAATGACAAAAGGAAGGACGTACAGATGGATGTATAAAAAAGACAGCCTGTTGTTTGGCAGGACTTTGAATGATTCTGGGCTTGGAGGTAATTATATGCGTCTAGATAAGCTTTTGTTTATGTATTTTTATGTCTTCAGACGTGGGTGGGTGGTGTCACTTAATTGAATCTAGAAGTCGTTTAATTTAATAGGTTTTTCAGGATTTAAGAAATAAGCCTATTTAACGACAATAATTTAAATAAAGGTGGAGTGAATTTGGTTTCGGGAATGTTTTGATGACTATTCTAGGAATTTGTTCTTATGAAATGATAGATTATACTGGGTCTCAACCTACAACTGACGAATTTTCTAGGATTTTAATGGCTTTAAACAAAAAAATTCAAGAGTTAAAAAAATATGTTTCAAATAGTAATGTACATATATGAAATGTACATAAAGAACACTATAAAGACCGTAAAATTGAAAGGCTTATTGCAATAACTAGATAAGCCACAAGATCCAAAAAAGTCGATTTATGAGACTCCAGGTATAACTTAATGATTTGCCGATACTTTCTGAAAAGATTTCGGCTGCTTCCCATTATATAACGGATCAATTTTATCCACTTTTTACAAAACATTAAGTTGAGTATTTGAAAAGATTTTTATGTGGCATATCTTGTTTTAGTAATGACCCCTTCAATTGTACAGTATTGAAAAATAATTTAGGAACATTTATGTTATACTTCTTTTTAAACATTCTCAATGATCCCTGCAGTGTAATCAACTAGATTTATACCAGTCAACAACTAGTTGGAAATATCCAACAACTAGTTCGATTTATGTCCTATTCTCATAGAACCGACTGGTATTTGTTACGTGGTGATGTCATTGGAAAAAACAATTGTCTTACTATAGATAAGGTTTTAACTAGTTAACAACTCATTTTTTATGTAAAGTAAAGTTATAGTTGGGTTGTGACTAGTTTTTAACCAATATAGTAATTATCGAATTAAAACTAGTTCATAGGTTCATATTTTTTCAATAGTTCATAGGTTCAAAGAACATATATTTTTACAACAAAATATTAGCTAAAGGCTAAAGTTAAAGCTATTTGATGAAATACCATGTTTATGGTATACTACATGTTTTTAAATTAGTTTTTATATGTTTTAATTTTTTATTATTAGTTTGTTCCAATGGGGTACCCAGCTCCAACTGGTTTTGGAACTGGTTGATTTTGATAATATGTAGTATAGTTTGATTTTGGCTAGTTTTACAACTGGTTTAATGTGACTTGACAAAAACTAGTTGGGTTTAAACTACTTTTGATACTAGTAAATCGTGACAAAATATAAACTAGTTTGTTTTGACTAGTATAAATACTACTCATGTTTTAATGCTGACTAGTCTTACACTGCAGGGATTATAAACTTTACCAATTTTTTATATGGAAAATTAAGTGACAAGCTGCTTTAATTTTTTTTTTCAACAGGTGTTAAAACTAGTTTCCTGCACAATATTGCTTTCAATGTTGCTCCATCGGCTTATAATAAATCTTATGCGATAACTTAAGTGAACATAACCTAATTTTTTATCAAAATTTCTCACACTCTAGACCCCTTCCATTACTTTTCCAAACAGAGATGCAACAATTGACAAAACAAAAGAGAAAACCCTCATTCAATTATAAACTATTTTTTTTTAAAATGTTCTACTCTGCCGCAGCTTAAATTCGTTTGAATAACAAAAGAACACATTTTAAATACAAAAGAACAAAAAAAAAACGAAACTGCTTGTTACAAATTTTCAACAGGTGTTCCTCGATACAGAGAAAGAAAGAGATTCAATTCAGGGATTAAAATAATCACGCATACAAAATGTTTCAATTACCAAATCAAAGCCGACAAAAAAGTGACGATATTGTGACGCATTAAATGTCACACAACAGAAGCGAAAGGAAAAAAATTAGGGCACAAAACGAACAAAAGCAATTTCAATATTGAAGTAAAAGAACTACTCGTCGGTAATGAAGATATTACCCGATGTAGGGGAGTGATGACAATAGCTGCATACACGATCGCTCTCGTAAATGACAGTTTCAATTACTTGAAAGTGAGCAAAAGTGAGTATTGGAACAGTGAAAGCGACAGTAAAAAAAACAAAGCAGTTAATTGAAATATTTTATAGTTCAAAAATAATATCAAAGATAGTGTCAAAGGTGAAACACAGCAAGCATACATCGAATATGCTTTTTGGGGGCCAGAGAACATAACATTCTTCTTGGAAGAAAAACAAAAATCTGTAGAAATGCTCTTAAACTATAAGGCACAATATATGTATTTTGTATTTTCATATCATAACAATTTTTTCTCGCTACACAAACTCAATCGGGGTAAAATTCATCGCTGAGTATTTTTCTGGGTACCACTCTTCGAATTGTTGTTGAACCCTTCGCCGAGTGTTCAAAGTCGTTGCCTCAAGTGTTCGCAGCCATGCAGGTGTTCAATACATATAAGATTTCATGATTTGATGGCCTGGGGAGCGGTACTGTATAACGCTTAGAAGGTGAGTTTATTTGCATCACATGAAAACCATTCATTAAAATAACGCAAAACCATCATTCAAACAAGTAGGGAAGAAATATCAACATGTTATATATTTACTTACTTACATACTTATGTGATGCGGTGCGTTGGGGTGCGGAGTAGCGCAAGAAGGATGTGCAGTATGTGAGGACTATATGCGAAAGGTTAGGCCAGGCATGCATAACTAACATTGTCATATAACATTGTGCGCAACAGTTCCTTCGTTCCTTCGATTGTGGTATTAAAGTGAAACTATGGAGGGAGGATTCAAAGTACTATATGCAAAACGAGAAGGGCAACAAAATCTTTTAATGCTGTAAAGGATTTTACATTACAGAAAGAAATAAGGATAATTCATTATAAAGTCTTTAGTAGTGAGTTTAAACAGGGTCTGACACATCGTACTAAAATTAATATCTTATTATGCAAAATAATTTCTCATAAAAATAATTTAATTACTATGAATCAATGTTAAAAATTTTAAAAATTTTCATATTGCTATCTCTAAACTAATATATATAAAAAAAAATTAAAGTGAAAATATTTTGTTCCACGTAAACTCCAAAATTACTGGGCCGATTTTTATGAAAAAAGTTTTAAAATATCATGCACATATGTGCTACAGCACTTTATAGGGGTATTTTCTTTTCGAAAATTAATAATAAGTTTATTTAATTAAAGTGTTTAGTTATTAAAGAAATCGTGAAAGTTGCCACGCATTGCTTAATCATTATCTTTTGACGCGTTTGTGTTCCGAGAGTTTCAATAAACTCTATGTTGCTCATTACTACTCTCTTTTTGCTAAGCTAGCACAGCGCTTTATTATTTCTAAAATTTCATAATTAATAAGAATTAAAAAAAAACAAAAAATAAATATCGAACTTAACTATTGTACTATTGTTAAAAGAATAAGTAAGTGTATCAGCGTGCTCTAAGTCAATAATGCGACACAGCGCTGAGTTTCTTATATCTAGTGCATATCTGTATATTTTTTGTTGTTGATTTTTAAATGATCTAAAGCTGAGAAAGTTGTGAAAAGCTATATATAGTAGCTTAACTCTATTGTTATTGCATGTTCATAAAAAAAAATATATAAAATATATCACTAGTAACATTACACAATTAAAACGAAAAATGTCCAAAAAGAAATAAAAAAATTTTTTTAAAAAAAATGAAAAAGGTGAATATCAAAAACTTACGAAAATTTTGTTTTGTTGTTAAAAAATAATTTTATAATTAAGAGAAAGTGCAGCCACGTGTCATTGTGAGGTGACTCGAAAAAGCACGCATTGTTGAAATTTTGTTGGCAATAATACACTAAATATCTATAGCAGTAAAGACATTTCGGATAAAGCAAATTTCTTGATAAAGAAAAATAGTGCTCAGAGTGCCAAAAAATTTTCCCCCTACAATAGGCCATAGGTAGAGGAGAAGGGAGTCTATTTTTCGAAAAAATTTTTTTGAATATTTTTATGAAATAATATGATATTTAAAAATATGACAACAGTGGGGGGAGGTGTCGCATCGATATTGAGGGCGGCGGTTGCTATGGTGCATGATCTGTCGATTTAATTTTCTTAATTATTTACTTACTTAGTTGACGCTACAACCGTATGTCGATCTTGTCCTAATCCAAAAATGAGTGCAAGTCATTTCTGTCTCTCTCTTGATGGCGCCGGGTTGTCCTCTACTTGGTCTTTTCAATGAAAGTGTGGGTTGACCACCGTTGAGTACCGAATCGAATATTTTCTTCAATAAAGCATCGTCTTTTATGCGCTGAACACAACCTAGCCAGCGAAGCCGCATCTATTTTAATGCACTTGCCTATGTTGATGTCAGAGTACAGCTCGTATATTTCATCATTCCACCGTATTCGGTACTCGCCATTGACGCAGATTGGTCCGTAGATCTTACGAAGAATCTTTCTCTCGAAGGATCCTTAAGTCTTTTCATCTTAACTGCTCAGCGTCCAGGTTTTTGATGCATAAAGTAGGTCGAGCTTGATGAGCAATTTATAGAGCGCGATTTTCGTTCATCGAGGGAGAGATCACCAATTGAATTTAAAAAAAAAATTAATGATTGCAGTTTTAACAAATAAATACCTCTTTAGCATTTTTACGTCAAAATCCGATATTTTTAAAAACTAATGCACGATTGTTGTCATATATTAAAAATTTAAATTGAAAATTAAACATCAATCTGTTTTAGGTGGCTACAAAAAAAAAGCTAAAAATATGAAGTGCATTCTCCTAAGATTGCGGCAAAATCACCCTTTCTTTTTTAACCTGAAAAATAACCAAATTTTGTATAGAAAAATTTAGTTCTATTTTTTAATTTGGATGATTTTTTTGCGATTTTTCATACTGCCTTCAGATAGTCATAGAGTATTTTTGAAGACTTATACAGAAAAATATCCTCATTAATACTTATGGATAAAAAAATGAAGGAAATTCTAGAAAAAATTACAAAAAAACGTTTACTTATAATTATTGTTAGACCTACTTATATATTGTAATAAGCTAATTAGTCAGATGCTTTTGACAAGGAATTGTAAAAGTAAGTTTAACTTTTAAAAAATCATTTTTTACGCCCCCATAATCTGCTATGAGTACCGAATTGTCATAATAGCATGAAGGATATATCTAAAGTGTTGTTTTTGTATCACTGAATGTAAATCTATACTCTTAATAGAATATCCAAAACCAAGCTTGCAAGGAAAATATGGGGGAGAGAGATTGAATTTGGAGAGTATTTGATTTAAATTTTCCGGATCTCTATACTCTTTAATCTTTAGTTTTTTTATTGTCTTATAAAGGGGTTCCATTATGACGTTTGGTAATTTGATTTTGAATAAAACGCAAACGGTGCGCAATTTTTCCAAATACTTAATTTCGTTCGAAAGATCACATAATAGGATTATGTTTGAAAAATTATTTCGCGGATATGATCACCGCGACTATTATATATCGACTATTATATCTTTCGGCCATATATTCGATGACATTTTGCAGTATGTCCTTCGGAATGGCCCGAATTACCTATGTAATATTCTTTTTTCAAGACTGGAAGCGTCTTCGGATCATTTATATAGACTTTATCCTTTGTGTAACCGCACAAAAAAAGTCTAACGGCGTAAATTGCATGATCTGCGCGACTAATTCACCAATTTACCGCGACGAGAAATTACACGATTAGGGAATTTGCTTCACAAAAAGTCAAAATTAAGGCGATTTGTGTGTGGTGTAGCGCCATTAGTTTCAACCTCCGGCACAAAATAGTCCTCAAATATAGTGTGGTACCGCTTAGAGTTGACATTTTCAGTTTTTCCGTCCTCATCTTTGAAAAGAAAGAGCCCGATGATGCTTCCGACCCATAAGCAGCATTAAACAGTGGCTCGCGGTGGATGCATTGACTGCTCCATGATCACTTGTGGATTTTCCGAGCCCCAGATACGGCAGTTTTACTTATAGCCGCCAAGGTAGAAAATAACCTCGTCCCAAAAGCTGATTTTTTGGAAAAAATAATCATGTTTAGTAATCATTTTCAGGGCGAAATCAGCGAATGTAAGGCGTTGTGCATGGTCACGAGGCAACAGCTGCTGCGTTAATTGGACTTTATATGGGTGCAACTTTAAGTCCAAGGGCAAAATTCGTTGTATCGAGGACGCGGAAATGGCCAGTTGTTGCGAACGATGGCGTATAGACATTTCAAGGGACTTGACGACACTTTCATTTAAGGCAGTAATATTCTCAGCACTGAGTGATGTCCCCATTTTGGTTAGCTTAGCAACATCAAGTGCGACAGTTATTTTACTAATGTGCTGATTGCGACCCCATTTTTGGTAAATCGATAGTAGCGTTTGCACCATCGACTTGGATCCAAAATTCGACGATTTCATTGCGTTGTTCTTTCGTGTAGCGATCCATAACTAAAATCCTATACTCTCACAATGACAATGACACAAAATATAGATGACAAGGGTCGATAATGCAGATTTTAATCGATTACAAAGTACCACTCCTCCTATTGGGACACCTTTTAGTTACGAAAAAGAGTGCAGACGTATAATATTTCGTAAAACTCTTATCAAAAAATTCGTAAAATATAGGAAAAATTTATTTGTATTTTGCTTGGGCTATTTCACGGTGACGAATTATTTCCTTCAAAATAACAGAATGTGATTAGGAAAAGTGTTCGAAGGAAAAACCTACAGGCAAATATCCTTTATGGGTGCTCCCTAGTTTAGGTTAGGTTTTGGTGGCGGGCGGTCAAAGATCGGCTCACATAGACCAGATATATGGTCCGTTGTGATACCACAGGGCATCTATTCCTCCCTCCTGTTCTTCTAAGTCTTCTGCGGGATAAAGCGGGACATGAACAGAGGTGATGCGATACCGGCTGGGAGATGGGTGCTCCCTATAAAACATAAAAAAATATCGCACATAAATTAAAATTTTATTTTCCTCTGGTAGATAAGTTTTCTTCAGCAATTTTAGTTCAATCTTAAGGAATAATATATCAATGTTTTAACTTGAAAAGGCCATTTTTTGGTTTCAAAGGTTAAGTACCCCATTCTAGTACCTACACACAAGTTTTTATGCAGGTGCAAACGTAATACTTTTTTAATTTTATTTTACTTTTAATTTTTTTTAATTCAGATTGTAGAAGTTGAGATCTGGTCGGCTAGTTTTAGAACGGGAAATTTGAGGGTAATGAACTTTGAAGCAAAAAAAATGGTATTTTCGAAACAAAAACTTCGATATATCACACTTTAAGATTGAACTCTAAATATCGTTTGGTCTTCTATGGGAAAAAATTTAACAAGGGGACCCCAACGTTCGACACAAAAGTTAAAAATATTTTTGAAATAGTTTTCCTGGGAAAACAAAAATACTTTCTTAGAGCACGTTTAGTGGTTTTGCGAGCATTCATTTTCTGACGTTAAGGTGTTACATTAGGATGATAAGAACTGAGATCTGGTTGGTAAATTCTAGAACGGTATGCTTGAGGTCAATGACCTTTAAAGTTGGCCTTAAGACAATAATATTGTTATATCATACTTTCAGATCAGACTGTAAATGCCGAAGACGAAATATTTAAGGAGCAAAACAAACGTTGGGCCAAAAATTTTTTTTCGAAATTGCCTTAAAAACATTTTTGATTTTGTATTTAGCACTTTTTTGCCTGTATGATGGCACTATTTTATCCACATTACTTTTTTGCTGTCAACCGTAAGATAAATTTCATTCAGATATGGTATTATTATTAATAAATTTTTTTTGGATATTCCTTAAGTCTCAGTATTTAAACAAAAACAAAATCTCAAATATACAAATGTTATGTATTGGTCTATCCATTTTTCGGTAAATACATTCTAAAGATTTATGCTGCTTTCAAAGTTCAACCAGGGGCCGATCTACAGCATTCGTGATCGAACGAAATTACGAAGGGCCTATCAATCTTGTTCAATTTTGGTCGATCACGGATGCTGTAATTCGGCCCCAGATCTTAAACTACGTAGCTTAAACTACTACACAAAATAAATAACTTAAAAAATGTATATGTTTATGAGATATTCATCTCAATGATTTTTAGTCATTAGATCTGGGTGAAGTTTGAAAGAAGCATAAGTCTTTTATAATTTATTTATAGAAAGACCAATAGAAATAAATGGAAATAAAAGTGAAAAATTCTCCTTGTTTCACAAATTAATTCTTTGGAAATAAATTTAATCACTCTGTATGCTCAATGTAATTCTTTACATATTTCTTGCAATATCCTGCTCGGGTAAGCCGCTGCTTTTGTTGAGCTGCTGCTTGTCTGCACTTCATTACAAAATATTGTAAAATGAATTAAAAATGCAAACAATGGCATCATCATCATCGAGCCTATATAGAAGCCAGCAGCCAAACAACGGAGGCACCCAGCATCGATACATATGTTGGCAATCACCCTACAAAAGCCAACAACAATAAAACCAACTTATGACTCAACAATCGGCAGCACCGCAGTCCATCAACAGTATAATCCCTAAACACTTGCGCAAACTTTCAACCGAGCCGAGGACATAGGAATCTCCGGGTACACTTCAGCAGCGAACAACAGCAGCAGCAGCAACTTAGCCAAGAAGCAGGCAATACAAATGCAGTACAAAGAATATGAGCGATAAAAAACTGTTGAAGAATTTTAAACACTTGGTCGAAGCATGAAAATTTTGCGCTACCCTTCTGTTCGTAACATAGCGATGTATAGTAATTAGTAGAATAAACATCAGTTGAAGGATTAACAGTGGTGAATGAATGAATGCCATTGGGTTTGACGTTGATGACTATTGAACAAGCAGCATTTTTCATGCTTTTCGCAACGTTTACACACAAAAACACATTGACAAAAACGATTGATCGATTGGTTCGCAGTGGCTTTTGGAATAGAAGAAGAAAAATCAATGCGGCACTAAAGGCAAGTAAAGCGCCTTTTCAAAGAATGATTAAGGCAGCAACGGTGTTGCATGGAAAAGGAATGTGTTTGGAAAGAGCAGGAGCTTTTAAATAAAGTCCTTGAAATTTTAGGAAGTAATGAAAGTTTTGTTGGCAAGGAAACTTTTTGAGATATTTAAGGGTCAAATTGTTCACTTCTGGATATCTCTAACCAGCTAGTAAAGTACTAGATTTTCTGTAGTTTAAGGCATAAATATGCATTTACATGCATTATGAAATTTGGTTTAAGATATGAAGACAGATTGCTCCTAAGAGTGTTAAAGATACATTTTAATACATATATCTGGACGCAGGTATCTGGACCTGCGTATATTTATGTAAATGTTACGTATATGTTAAGTATCTGTTACGTTTAAAAACTATTAAAAGTATTTTCTCTGTTTGCTTAAATACTTCTTTTGATTTACTTTGCAGGATGACAAAAATAAAAGAGCGCTCCTTTGCTTCTACCAACAGAAAAAAAAAACAAAATTTTCATAGAAAGTAATAAAATGAAATAAGCGCAGGATATCAGTGAGTCATATTTGTTCGCTACAATACACCGAGTTGAATGCACTCTCATATCGTGTTGCACAAAGGTTGCCATATTTCAGTGTTTTGCTGTTGCTTTTTTTTTATTTAATTTATTTTGTATTTTTTTGTATTCTTTTTGTTACCATTCACTCATTTCACAATGTTTTTTGTTTTTGTAGCTACGGCAAATCAGTTCGATTTCAAAGTTTTGTTTTTCTTTTTATTGATGTTGAGAAAATGTCTGAAAAAAGGATACGAAATGAGTCGTTGTTGTTGTTGTGTTATTACTGATTTGCATGCGGCAGTGTAGGAGCTTGTAGAATGAGAGAATTTGTGGTTTTGGCAGAATGTGAAGGATTCAAGTATGTTTATTTTTATTATTATTTCCTGAGATTTTTAGAGGGAAATTAAGAGAAAATTAAGTTCAAGCTAAGCTTATTTATAGCAAAGTGGAATAAAGGATATTTATTCCAGAAAATATGGCTTTTTATTGCTTATATAATTGTAAAAGTAACTTAGTATATGTTATTAAGGTTATGAAAGCACTTACCATTTGGTATCTATTCATGTTTATCTGGTGTTTGTTTTAGTCTCTAGAACGAAAATAAAAAGGAAATATGTTAGAATTCATTTCAAAAAATTAACAGAAACACACAATAGTTAGAATTTTGTGTTTTATTACTTCTAAAGGCCTTAACTTTACAGAAAAATAGATAGAGCAAAAAAATCGATAAATTTTCAATGATAATGCATTATCATTGCTAATATCAATATACATATATATATATATTACTAGTGTTAAATCTTACTATCTGGTGCTCTGCACACATCCTTCTTGGAGCCATTTGCCGAAAGCACGTTTTCTCTTTTGAAAGCTTAAATTTTTATTCAATTTATTTTTGAAAAATACTAATGTGCCACTTTAAGCCAAGTATGCTGTAGAAGCGAAAAGAAATGTACTGCATTTTACACAGCGAAAATGTAGCGAAATTTTTTTTTCGTTGGTTAGTACGCTATTGATCCGAAAAATTTGTTTAACTGGAGAGTTAAAATGTCAAAATTTCGCTGCTTATATGTTCGTACATTTAATTGGAGTGGAAATTTGACATTCAACAATAATGTTCAACTAACACATTCAACAAACACATTATGGTAAGTATATGTTAGTGTTAAGTCTACACCAAAATTTCGCGTGTAGAATTAAATGCCTAAAATTTTCGTTCCTACAGCACACTAAGCTTTAAATAGCGCTTTACGTATTGAAGCAGTGTTGAAAAGATAATTATATAAAAAAAGTACTATTTTAAAAACCTAATATTGTCACTGATAAGTATCAAATATATTTTCTGTGCATGAACGTTTTTGAGAACAGTATTTCTTGTAAAAGTACTTTACTGACAAAAATTAATTACCGTTTGAGAAATACTATGTGCGGAGCAGCATGTTTGGCTTTTATGTATCAAGATATACATACTTTTAGGCTGAACAGTTTGAAAGATATTGGGCACGGAGCAGCGTGCTTGCCTTTTATATATTAAGATTATCAATGATACTAATAATGCGTAGATATTTTTTTTCTATATTTTAACTTTTCTAATCTGCTATTTATTAATATTAATGGTAATAAAACTCCACTTTTGCACAAATTTCTACTGTGCTTTAAGAAATTTTTTAAATTAAAAAAAACAGTTCACTTAAAATTTCAAGCTATTAAAATTTATTTTTATTTCATTCTTCAAAGTCAAAAACTTTTGCTTGATTGGTCTCTTTTCATCATAAAACATTATATTTTATTTAATATTCTTTTTAATAATAACTCATCTCATCTGTGTTATTTCCAAACAAAATTGTTCCCTTGTTCGTTGTCATAAAACCATTATGATAATCGGTCAACCACTACTTTCATTTAAATGAGAATAAAATTTGAATAAAACTCAAATAAAAACACTTTTGCTAACACGTTACCGTACACTTAAAAAAGGCAGCAAAAACTTTATTTCCATAGCTACAGAATGCAAAATAATTGACAATGAAACACCAAACATGACAATAATAACAATAAAAATTACAACAACAACAAGTATTACAATTATTATAATAATATTTTTATGATTTTATGCTTTTACAACTGTTTGACTTCAGATCAGAGAATAGCAAAACATGGTCCCAGGATACTACTTAATATGAAGTAGATGGAATAATAAGCCAAATAAATGTAACACCAAAGTCAAAACAGAAACAAAAGCAAAATCAACAACAACAACAACAAAGGGGAAAAAACATCAGCAACAACACCGATATACAAATGCAATAAGAATTATTTATTGAAATTATCATTTGGCAAGCGGCACAATCAGTAGTGAAAAAACAATAAAAATAAAAGTAGCAGCAGTTAATCAAATAAATATGCCAACTTTACACACAATCATGCACACACATACATACATACCTATTTACACTCTCTAACACTTGCTAACAAGCCGAGTGTTGCTTGCCAAACTTTAAGCAATTCAGAAGGATTTGTTGTAAGTCTTGTTCTCTGATATAGTATGGCGCCTAGCGACATTTTGCACCGTTAACACTCTGCAAGTTTTTTCAAGCTTTTTCTTTTCGGCGGGTCACAGCTTGTGCACCCTTCCTAACTCCCACTTTCTACGCCCAACGCCCCGAAAATCCAGATAAAACCACAAAGTCATAAAATTGCCATGTTGGAGCTGTTACTTCTGAATTTATGTGGCTTCGCAGAGTGCGTTCAGTTTGCAAAATTGTACGAGCGCGCGAATAGCGCCAATAATTTGTGAGTTATAAGCTGGCCAACTAGCTAAAGTTGGTTGAGGGGCACGAACGTTGTGCGGCTATATAAGCCATTAGAGAAAAGCAACAGAGATGATAAATTTTTTAAGCCAACAGCATAGGATAATATGGATAATTAACGACTTGAGTGACTGCAAGAAATCTGATCCACCGCAACTATAGTTTCTAACTTACCTCAAATTTTAGCTTTATATTATTTTATTATTGTGGTTTAACATAGCATTGCAAAGTATTTTGAATTTTATTGTTCCAGTAACTTCAGTTGTATATTAATTAAAAGCTTAAAAAACGAATGAAATCTTCCAGTCTAACTCGATTACGTGATCTCAGTTATGATATATTTATTTTCCAAATAATCATACTTCCGACTTTTTTAATGAAACTTACAAAAATGTTCTTTTTAACTTTTATTCAGCGGTGAAAAAAAAAGAATTAATAAAAACACTTATTATATAAGAAAATATGTCTGTTCTTAAAGTTTAATGGTTTTTATTCCAAAAAATTCGTTATACTTTTGTGTAATATTATTTAGTTAAGGTTAAAGAGGATATTTCTGACCCTTAGCTGGCCACATTAACCCTCCGTGCGGCTAGTGTAACGATATCATCATGCTCGTTTTCGGCTATTCCGAAACTTTTTGGTGCAAAACTGTGTGGACATTTTGGCCAAAACACTTTTTTTCCTTTAATTGAAATGTTTATCTAAAACCTTAAAAAAATTTTGGCCAAAAATTATTTCTGAAGGGGTTAAAAAATGACTTTGACGATATCGTTGCACTAGCCACAACGCGTAGGCAAATACTAACAAGCCACACGGAGGGTTAATTAAAGGACTTGTGTTTTGTATTTTACAAATTTTAACCCTCTTCAAAAGAGACACAACGTAAGATCTTTACATTTTCAGGAGGAGCAAAAAACAATTTTTTTTTCTTCAAGGGACTCCATACAAAACAAAGAGACAAAAAGGATTTTTTTTAATAAAAGATTAAGAAAAAGTAAAACTTTTGAAGTTTTGAGTTGTGGCTCTTTTGAAGAGGGTGTGCGATATCTAGAAGAAATTGGGAAAATTGTATTATTAACAGTGCGTCAAAATGACAACTTTATTTTGGTTACGAAGATTTACTTATATTTTCACATGCTTTCCAGAGCAAAAATTCTCTAACAACTTGTGGCTTGACCAGGGACCGAAAATAATGATTATTTTTTAAATTTTAGATCAAAAGATCATGTGCGAAAAGTTGTTGTATAATCTATATATTTATTTCAGCAAGGATTTCTGAGATGACAGGATTGGCGGGGTGTACAATGATAAATGACACATAATTCCGTAAAAATAATTCCCGTTATTATGACAACAACATTTTTGCGATATCTTAAAAACTATAGATTTTCTCAGTATAACGAAATTTTTTAAGGCGAGGTCATCGTCACAGAATGAGAAAAAACTATTGAAATTTAAAGTATTTAACATCTAATCGATTTCAATCAAATTTCTGTTGTCTAAAAGTTCAATTAAATGACTTTAGAAAAATGTGACAAATTTAACTTTACCTTACTACTTCAATACTCTATATGTATAATATATAAATATATAAATGATATATAAATATTTTTTGATATTTATATATCAAAAATGTCATCATTCATCATCATCATCATCATATCATTTAATATATCATATTAAATGATATTTATATATCAAAAAACCTCAAAAATTTACACTTTTTGCTCAAAAAATAGGCCTCAAGTTGTTTTTGTTGTAAATTTGTTTTTTCAAAAATTTTCGTTTTCCCCACTTTTTCATATGACATATCATTTATCTGTAAAATTTGCTTCATTTTGACACAAAACTCAATAAACAGTTTCTATCATTAAAAATCATGGGCCTATCATTTTTAGATTAACAAACGCGAGAGAGCTTTACGAATGGGCTATAACAAAGGAGTCAACAATATGTTATCAGTTTTTCTCAAAAGAGTCTTTTGAAATGTTGAAGCTGAGTTGATGTCAAAATTTAAAAATGTGCAAGCTATAACCGGCACACAAAAGTTACACAGTTTTATTCCCATCAATAATAGCGAGATTATAACTCAACGATATTCAGCTTCAGAGGATTTTTTAATATATCAGCTGATCAATTCATCGTAACTTTTTTGTTTTGAGACCGATTTTAAAACTTTTTGGCACAAAATCAATTAGAATTTAACAATCTTCAACATGGCAATCTTGAAACAAAATTTTGTTCACCTTTTTACAAATAAAAGTAAAAAAAATTAAAAATATTTTTTTTCGGTATTTACCAGTTTTCTCTACCAAGGTCAAGTGTAAGGTCATCAAAACTTATGAACAAAATGTTTGTCCTTATAAGACAAACCATTTTGCAGATTAAATTTTGCAAATATCTTTACCGTTATGAAATTCATAGGCGATAAATTGCCTCAAAATGATAAGGCATGTGCAGAAAAATTTAAATTGCGAAAAAACATATAAAAGCTCCATCATAAAATTGTGTTTGACTGAAAGGCAACACTTTTCTTCAAATTTAAAAAATAAAAAAACCAAAAAAAAATTACTTTTATTTGTGATCTAAAAAATAACGGTCAAAAAATAAATTTTATTTCTGATCGAAAAAATAACGATCATGACATAACTTTTATTTCTGATTGAAAAAAAATAACGGTCAAAAAATAACTGTTATTAAATGATTGATTGATAGCGATAACCCTTATTGGCGGTCCCTGGGATTGACTGATGTTAGTTCTGGGATGACTGAGAATATGTGAAAATATGTTGACAAATGGAATGAAAGCAAAATAATAAATACAACATGAATTTACTTACCAACGTTCCCGTAGAAAATATTAAGATATTTTTGGTACTATTACAGTGTGAAGCTATAAAAAAACACCGTTTTTATCATTTTGTTTTTGCCTTCAAAACATAATGAAGAATTATTTATGAGGAAAAATAAATCTTTTTTGTCTTTATAATTGTTAATTTTCTATAGGGCGTTAAGTTTAGCGTGTTTAGAAAATTGTTGCAGTTAGTTACTCGTCTCCAGCATTTACAAAGCGTTTGAAAGCAAAAAATCAATGTGTATTGTTTAGTTAAGGCTTGCAGTTGAGCACTCAACTTACGCAAATAAAAAAAAAAAAATATAAAATTGGCATGCGTTGAAAAAAAAAAATTACAAAAAACCACCTTTTTTGCTGAAAATTTTTTTTGTCTTTTTATACACTCACAGAACTAAACCCATTGCCGCAACCGAAAAATTGCCCTAATAACTTTGTCGATTGTCGGCAATTTTCTAAATGCAATTGCCACAATCGCCAATTTCCCAATTGAGCTAATTGCGTCATTCCGTTGCGAGAACGGAACTGCAGACAAGCTTTTGAGCCATTCGGTTGTGAACAACGAACTGTTTATCGCGCTTACCAGATGTCAGTTATATGAACCGAGTCTTCCCATCGTTTCGACTTACGAGTGTGAAAAATAAACGATGAAAATAAACATGCTTTGTTGATGCTAATTTTGCAAATTTGCATATTTTTAAGAAGAAATAAATTAGATTTATTTCAACTGCTTAAGTTTTATTTATTAAAAATTGAATCACTTCACTTTGAACACTTAACTAACCACTTGCAGGAGAATACCGACCGAACCATAAACAAAGGCGCGACGAGCAACATAGCGAGTGTAAAAATCAAACGACGGAAACAAGGATTGTTTTGTTGTTGTTTTTTATTGTACATTTGCAGTTATTTAAGAAGAAATTAATTTAATAAATACAGACTGCACAAGTTATATTTATTATATATTAGATAAAATATATTTTTTAATTAATTCCTTTACCTAAAAACACTTCAACAACTTGCACCGAGAACACACACTAGAAATCAACCGAATACTGAACAAAAGAGGAACGAGCAACACAGCGAGCGTGAAAAAAGCGACGGTTGTGGTTAAGGTGACCACATGAAAGTTATTTTTATTGACTATTCGTCTGTTGCAATTGACTTTGCTGGCGGTGCAACTGAATATTGAAACATCGTTGCAATTCGGTGGTAACGCAAGAAAAATTCTATTGACAGAATTAACAATGCGGATATTTCAACTACTCCTTTTATCCGTAAATCTGTAATTGTACTGGTCAGTTGTTTTGGATAAATTGAGATTGCTTAGACGGGAAGTAAGTTGAAATGACAAATTCCATTCAGTTCTTGCAACTTAAGCATAAATATTGAATGTTAACCGAATTGTTATTTAGGCATGAAGTTACAATAATAAAATAAGCAATTACGTCAACCGAAAGTCGATTATGCTTATATAATTACAGTTAAATAAACAGAATTTTAATTGAAACAAACACTTTATGAGTACCCCACTTAAAATGTATTTACTATAACCTAACGCCAACAAATTATTTTTGTGAGTGTAGGTCTAGTGCTTTACAGAGTCTCTAAGGATCACAATGAATAAAGAAGATTCATCGAAATCGATCAAGTAGAGCTCCGGATATCTTAAAAGACGATTCGAAAAACCTTGTTTCGGGAAAAACGCGGTTAAAGATTTAAAGGTTCAGGAATATCACTCGACATACGAATATAATATATGTTATAACTTTTTTCCTATTCGATATTTTTTCTAAAATTTTGTATACGCATTTTTAAGACCTTAAAGAACCATATTCCAAAGAAAAATTTTTTAGTTTTTTACGCCTATTATTGCCTTAATGTATTTTTTTAAAATGTTAGGATTATGATATGAAATTCAGAGTAATATTATTTTGAAGCGGAGAACCTTCGTTGCTAAAGTTATATTTAGTTTTCTTTATTTATATTTTCGAAAAGTTAATAAAAAAAATATATATAATTTTACTGAACACCACCAACAATGTATCTTCTATAAGAAAACCTTTAACATAGGGGGAAAAATGGTTAGGCTTTTCATTAATTGAGAAATCTATCATTAATTGAGATCAGACTGTCGGAGTTTGAAATAGAAATTTTCAACGTTAAAAAATAAGTTGGGTCTCGAAACAAATAAAAAAACATGCCAGTAATAGTTTTCGCGTAGGCCCTACCTCATCGAATGTGTTAGATCTAACGCTACTCTCTGACAACAGCACTCTGGTCACAGATTGGAGGGTACTAGAACAGCCCTACTTCTCGGACTAAAAATACATTAATTTCAATGTAAGATTTAACTGCACTCTAGCTCAAAAGATTTTCATAATACTCTAATAATAAACTAATCAAAAGATTTTCAAATACTAAATGGAACCGTTTTAGAAGCATCATTGAGACCAAGTTATCTTCTCCCAAACAAATTAATATGAAAGAGGGTATTTAGAGGTCCCTGAAAATTCTCTCGGTCCATCTTCTCAAAGCATATCACTTGTCTAGTAAGCCCGAGTAAACGAAGCGTCAGACCAGACCACCATGGTGGAGCCCGGATCTTACAGAGCAAAGACGTGACCTAAAAGATTTCTTCAAACTAACCAAAATAGCTGATCAAGAAGAAATATGGGGGGGGGAATACAAACGCAGGCTTAGACTCTTAAAAATAAACGTGTGGCGAGTAAAAAGACACTCCTGGAAGAACTTTTCCTCAAGCATAGAAGAGACACAGCAAGGCTCAGGAAGCCACTCTCAAAGCAGCGCTCCATTCAAAGCCTTGTACGCAAAGACTCTTGCCGTTCGTGAATGCGTGGAAGCACAAATTTTTTTGCTATTTTGCAAGAACTGTTTTGCTTTTATGGAAATAGCATTAAACATTGGGATCTATTATCAAAATTCACTGGTGAATCTGAAGAAACCTTAAAAAAATTAAATCTTACAAGATGGTCCAGTAGAATTTGCTCAATATCTGCAATTAAAATCCGTTTTTTGATATATTAAAAGCACTAACAGAAATAATTTTAAAAAGTACTAACAAAGATGAATGTACTAAAGCCAATATGTTGAAAAAAAATATTTAATTCTCAATTTGCATTGCTGGTTGAATTTTTTTACGTTGTATTGAATGGCATTAATTTAGTTTCAAAAACTTTACAACAATGCAATATTGATTTGGACAACGCCACTAGAGCATTGAAAGCCGTCAATGAAAAGTAAAATGTATATAGAACAGGACTTTTTTTTTTAAAGGGAAAGCCAAAGAAATATCTAACATATACGGTATTGATCCCTGCTTTTTATAAAACGTCAAAGAAAAGTAACGAAATTTGTTGATGAACTAGCTTCAGACTACAAATTTAATAACAGAGAAGAATATTTTAAAGTAAATATATTTAATAATGAACTTGAAATGCTGACTACTCAGCTCAGCACACGTCTTATTAGTATGAGTTCCATTTGTAACACATTTGATATTTTTAATTCGAAAGTTTTAATCAAGATTAACGAATCGGATTTAATAAAAAAATGCGGTAAATTTCAAAAAAAATTTTGTGAAATAGTTGACCAAAATTTTACACATCAATTCATCAGTATTTATAAGCTTATTTTACCGGAATTGAATGTACAATTGAATGTACCGTTAACCAGTTGTGTGAAAAAATTATTACAAATTTTGGAGCAATTACTTACAATTTTACAGAAGTTTACACAGCTATGCTGTTACTCTTCATAATACGGTTATCAAATTAAGCACTAATTGCAATCAAGAACAAACAAGCGTCTGAATTAGATTTAAGCAAATTAATAGAAGGAAAATTTTGATAGGCAAAAAATGTTATAATATGAAAAATAAAAAAAATAATGTTTCTGTACTTGTTTTGCTTTGTAGATATTTTTTTTTAATTAAATTTTTCTGGTAGGGGCCCTTGATCACCTAGTTACGCCACTGGCAAAGTACAATTTCCTGGCTGTACTGACGCTCCAAATACTATTGCAATACGAAAAACTGGACAAACCCGCTACAGGTTCCACATGACTTTATATTGTCAGACAAAATCCTGTGGGCTATAAACTCGTTCTCGGGAAATAAATCAACGGGACCAGATGTTATAATTCCAGCTATGATGCAAACAGCTGAATCAAGAGTCGTCCCATGGCTTGAGAATATATTTAACGGAGTTATCAGGTCAAACTAAGTGCCTGCGGCCAACGCCGTAGATATGGGGGTTTAGGGGGTTCAAACCCCCCTTAGCAATTAAAAAGTTTTTGTATATTAAATAAATTTAATTACCTTAACATGAAGATAAATTAAAAATTGTTCAATGTACATTAGGCAGGGTCGATTTGTGAGGAGGCAAAAAAATCGCACATTGCTCAAAGAAAATCTTATTCTAGGGATCAAAATAAGAAACTTTGCCCGAGGAACTATACCTCTAAAACGAATTCTAATGACCCAACTTTTCCGTAGGATCAAATTTTGAAAAATCCCTCTATGACCCATTTAGAGTGCCTCAATCGAGTCCAAATGTATGACCGACCCCTTCTAACTTTGGAGGGCCGATCCACCCATGCCAGTGGCACAACCCCTGGAACCCCCCTGTGAGATTACCCATACAAACATTTTTTTTTTTTTTTTTTTTTATATTATTCTTTATTCTCATAGTAAAAAGTTTTGACAATATTATTAAAAATACAATCACTAGTACAATTATTACTTATAAGAATAGTATTGACATTTAGTATTAGAATAAATAGTGTTAAATGCCACTTCAATAAATATATAAAACTAAATTAATTGTGTTAACATAAAAAGTGTTTTGTGGGGTGAATTGAATCAAACAATATAATTAAAAAAAAGTTATAAAAATTAACAATTATTATTAGAAGAGAAAAAAATTATTTCTGTCTATAAAATAAAGAACAAGCAAAAATTAGCTAATGGAGCGCAACAAAAATTCAACTTCCGAGTGGTCTAACTCAGAGATCCACAATTTTATTTTTCTTAAGAAAGTACTCAAATTTCTTTCAAGACGTATACTTGCAGGGAGTCTATTGTAAAGTCTATAAGATAAAATCGAAAAAAAATTACGATAGTGGGTTGTGCGAAAAACTGGAACAGTCACGGTAGAATTTTGGATCGTTCTTAAGTTGTAATTACCATATATGGGATTCTGCATATACCCACTTCTTTTAAAAAGTATTTTTAGAACTTTAAAATAATAAAGATGCCTTAATGGTAAGATCTTTAGACGCCTAAATAGATTAATAGATGCAGTCAAGCGATTTACTTTACAGATTATTCTAACGGCAGACTTTTGTAATATTAACAGGGGACGTATACTATTCAGATAAGCACCTCCCCAGCAACTCACACCATATTGTAATCTAGAATGAAAAATGCCGTAGTATATTTTAGTTAATGTACTTTCAAAACAAAAATGTCTTAGTTTATAAAAGCATCGTAATGAAGAAAAAAGATATTTCTTCAACAATGAAATGTGTGCGGTCCAGGTAAGATGTTCATCAACCATTACTCCTAAATATTTATAGCAAGGAACTCTTTCGACAACAAAACAATTATTACTGCAAGGAATTCTACTGTTATAGGTTGAACCTATGTCATGACTCGTATCCGATGTTAATCTAAATCGACAACAATCATAACCATGAAAAATTATATCAATTTCCGGCGATACTATATTACATAAGCTAAAATACATTAGTTTAGTCTTCCTGCTAACAAGAAACTTATGTTCTGCAAACCAAACTCTCAGTAAATAAACATCATGATTTATATCTGCAATTAAGTTAAGCGGGTTAACTGATGCATACCCAATGGCTAGATCATCGGCAAAAGCAGTAACTTTACCAGCAAAATTTAGAGAAAAAAGAGAATTAATATAAACTAGAAATAGAACCGGACCAAGTACAGAGCCTTGTGGAACTCCTATATTTATACATTTAGAGTCACTTAGTTCGCTACAAATTTTTACTCTCTGCTTTTTGCAATTCAAAAAGGACCTAAGCCAATTGTAAATAAAGCCACGAAAGCCAACATTATGCAGTTTTTTCAGAAGTATATTGTGATCAACCATGTCAAAAGCCTTAGTTATATCAACAAAGAGGCCAGCACAATTTTTCTTATCATCAAGACCTTTGTAAATCGATGTACAGAAATCAAGTAGTGCGTCTTCAGTTGAGAGACAAGTTCTAAATCCGTACTGACAAGAACTGAAAAAATTTTGTCTGTTCAGAAAAGCTAAAATCCTCGCCTTAAGGGCTTTTTCAAAAATTTTTGAAATTGAAGATAACAAACAAATAGGTCTGTAATTATTAGTATCTCTCCTGCAACCTGTTTTAAAAAGCGGAATAACAATTGCGTCTTTGAGTTGGTCAGGAAATATTCCAGATAGGACACTTAAGTTAAATATATGTTTTAAAATATCAATTATATTTAGTGCAATATTTTTCAGAATATTGTTTGAAATCTCATCAATGCCACCAGAGTTCGAGTTTTTTAAGGATTTGATTATTCTTAGTAGCTCAAGACCAGAAATCGGCTCAAAATAAAAACTGTCATTAGAAAAGTGTTCTAAATTGGAAGAAGAGCTTATGCATGCTTCCTCCGGAAAAAGAAGCTGCCTAGACGTTGCAAAATGATTATTGAAATCATTTGAAATTTGCTTTATATCAGTAACGATATTAGATCCATTATTTAAAACGAACGAATCCGCGTGATTGGCTACATTACGATTTAAAATGTTATTAACAACTTTCCATTCTTTTTTCGGGTTACCTTGTGCAATTAGAATCTGGTTTTGATAGTAATGATTTCTTCAAGATTTTATTTCAATATTTAAATTTTTACAAATACTAGTATAACGTTGTTTTAAACTGACATTAAACGGATGTTTCCAGCATTTATTTTTTAGTTTATTTTTTAGCTTAATTTTCTTAAGTAGGCTACGAGTCATCCATGGTTTCAACATACGCTCTGATACATTTGTTTATAAATCAAAATAATAAAATGATTTTATAAATCTACACCTTTATAAACAGCTCATATTAGTTCAAATAGAAATTGAGTAGGGAAATTAACCCCATAGTATCACAATGGGCTATCAAGCCAAAGGTCTATGGTTCGAATCCGGGTTCGGGCATGGTTCTTTTCACTTTTTTTATTCTTTTCTACATTTAAGAATTATGGAAAACTAAAAATCCACCACTTAATTGTGGAAAATGTGGAATTAATGGACAGGAACAACTAAGGGCTGAAAATGCTTGCCGAGGTTAAGGCATAACACTAGCCTCGGTTAAAAGTAATTCAAATTGTCTTTCACGGTTATTTCGCCTTATCAATAATTCACGTATGGTTGCAATCAATTTCTCTAAAAAATCTATCCCTTTCTTTTTTATAAGGCGCATGCCTTGGTTCTTTGATCTTTTTTTTTAAAAAAAGAAAAAAAATGTGCCTCATTGGCTTAAGTGTATCTTTGAAAAGTGACAGCCACTTTAGCCTAACCTAAACCTCCTCTCTTATGAAACACCTATCTGCGGCGTTCACTGTGGCCTGGAGGACAGCAAGAGTTGTATTCCTACCGAACGCAGGGAAGAGCAGCCATTTGTATCCAAAGGACTCCAGAATCTTTTTAAGTTAATATGATAATATGAGCATTTTTACCTACATTGTAGGCTAAATAGGTGTTACCTTTTATGAAGGTACTTTTTCCTAAATCCTCTTATTAAATTACATAACTTCTTATTAAAATACTTAAAAAATTTTCGATCGAAGCAGTAATCTTATCGCATTTGTTTGATAGGCATCTTCTGGTATGGTCCTTTTAAAGTTCCACTCAACTAAATAACACGCAGATTTAATTTCCTTTCGCTCCCAAGAAAAAAAAGACGGCAATCTTCACAAAATGTCATTCAAATAACATACAAATGAGTCAAAAAAAATAGTAGAAGAAATGGCGCTCGACGTAAAAATTGCTTCCTTATGCAAATTATGCGAAGCCCTAAATAAGACACAACAACATCAACAAACACAGCAACAACTTTAAGAGGCAACGTTAATAGTGGACGACGTGTTTCTTCATACAAATCAAAAGATTTAATTTCGATATCAATGGCAGTTGTAAGAGCGGAGAAAGAAGAAGTTATGTTTGAGGGGGGAAGGGAAGGAGGTGTGGCAACAATATAGACGCTGAAGTTTAATCACTTGAAAAATATTCAAATGTTTTTTGACTGTGTTGCTTTTTTCCAATCTTGTTGGAATTCCGTTTTTTTATGTTGTATGACGTATTTTATTTTATTTTATTTTTTTGGCAATTGTTGTTGGTGATTGTTGTTGTGTCTGAGTGGAATATACTTTAAGCTATACCGTTGTGTGTTGTTGTGGGTATTATGATTATTGCTATTGTTGTTGTTGCTGCTTTTTGTTATTAATGTTTTCTATTAAAATCGAGCCAAAGGAAACACGAAAGTTTTTGAAGTGTAGATTTCATATTTCCTCACAGTTCTTGTCTTTATGTAACTGTGTATGTATTGCATTGTGGTTGGGTGTTTGTGTGTAGGTTTTCGTCCATTTGTATTTGCAGCTTTTCACTTTGATAAGTGGTAGCGCACAGATACCAGATACAAGTGATTTAAAGATACAAATCGCAGGAAGTCGTCGACGCACTTAAGGACTCTTCCACTCCTGCTCTCTTGCTCGACTGTCTCGACTACGCCATGCGGGTCGCATTCGCTTCTGTTTTGCATAATTTTGTCGATTTCATAAAGTTTTTTCTATCTCCTTCACGTTGGCCTTTCAAAACATTGTTGACAACAAGTTCTTTCGTATCGAGATACTTTTATTTCCCCTGCTGTGTGCCCTTTTTGCCAAGGCGACACTGAAAAGCACAACAGCACCAGAATATCATAAAAAAATTCAAGCAAAATGTCTCTTATAAATAATTGTAATTGCACCTAGGTATTTGAGGACAGGGTGAATATCATTTCACCTTCGTTGCCATTTTTTTTATATTTTTTAATTTTCACGGTTCGACTCGAGGCTCGAGTGTCCTTTTGTTTGGCCACAATAATGGCAAGTGAAGTGATGTGAAGCGATCTGGCAGCGAAAAATGTTGCTGACGCTGATGCAATGATATGGAAAAATTAATGTCTTGAAGGTGGTTTTTTATTCTCCCTCTCCTCTCGATTTGACATTGAAAAGGAAGCGTTTCCAAACTGTTGATTTATGCCCGCAATTAGAGCGTCTACCAACAAATATTTTGATGATGCAGAACCTTCTACCGCGTCTACAAAATTGGAGTTATGTTCATTGCATATCTTCAAGTTGCAGCAATTTGCTGAAATGTTATTGCCGCATGTAAAACAGCGATAAAATGCCGCACCGTAAATAAGTCAACAAAGGCATCACTTCTTTCTTTGAGTCAAGCAATTCAATATATTTTGTTTCAATTGTTGTTGGAAAATTGTGGAAAATTGCTTACAACAACATGTCAGACACAAATATACATTATTTCAAGCTTGTCAAAAATGTGAATTTGTCAAAGCATGAAATGACAAAATATAAAAATGGCGCATTATTTCTATCAAACAGCGGTGTACAAAGCTCGCCAATTTGCTGCACACATGCAGAAAAATTCACTTTTTTGAGGACATATAAAAACAACTACTCACACCTAGCAATCATCAACTTGTCGTACAGCATGCGACATCGTTGCCACCCAAATTTTCGTCAACCAAAAAAACTGCTAATAAATTTTGTCAAAAGTTTTCCCACAGTTTTTCTGCACTTTCTTGCTTTGTCTTGTGCACCATTTTTGTGCATAAAAGTTACTCGTCGTGAAACAAGATAAACATTTTTACAATATAAAAAATTGATTTGGTTGCTTCGTGGCACAGTGATGGCAACACAAATTATGCAAAAAGACACAGTTTTTTTTATCATAGGAATATGTAAACATTTAAAAAAAAAACTTTAAATTTAGACAAAATGTAATTTGTAATTTTGTTATTTGTAATTTGCTAAATTTACTAAAAATAAGTTTTAAATGTAAAAATTACTTAAAATAAGATTTTCTTATGAGATATTTGATTTAAAAAATTGGGATAATAATCACCTATTTATTATAAAAATTATATTATTATATATAATTGTGTAAAATACTGAATTAATATGAAAAGTCGAAACTAACAATTGTTATGTGATCTACATAATCTATTATAATAACTTATATTATACAAATTCACACTACAAGACAATAATATCAACCATTATTATGTTTTTTAATATATACTACGACAGTGAAAAAGAGTTTTCATTTTAACCCTTTATAGGGCAAGTGCTTTTTTCGAAAATTATCATTTAACCCTTTTAAAAGTGTCAAACTTTTAAATATCATCAATCGAGGTCTAAAAATAAGTTACAAATGCTCAGACTACTTATTGATTAAATTAATGAAATTTTTTCCGTTACGAGAAAAAATGTGTGGTTTTCCGACTAAAATATTTTCTCATACAACCAATAAAGTTCCAAAAATCATAATTTTTCTTTCCAGCCCCGAACGACATAGTTTAAAAATCTTGAACAATTTTACAATTGACCCTTAAGAAAGTACAACTTAAGATTTTGTTTTTAAAAAAAGTGATCAAATTCCAAGTAAAAGAGCGTAGATATGAGCGTAAGTAGAATGGGTCCTTTCACTGGTCGGATAAACGACCAGCAAAATGGGTTAAATTGATAAAGATAGTGATGTTAATATGAAAAATCAAATTGATAACATATTTGTTTAATTTATTCGGATTTTATTTAAAAAAAAAAATGACACAGAAAAATTTCTTAACACGTTTTGGGCCACAAATTCGCATTTTTTTTTTCTAAATGTGAACATTTTTAGCTAATTCAATCAATTTTCAATTTTTGGAAACACTTAACTCCATATTGATTTGATCACAATATTTTGTATTTATTCTTTTTAATTTTCTGTTTTATTTCGCACAGAATTTTTTGATCATACATTGTTTAACGAATACAAAATTTATATGATTAGTAAAAAAATGCCAGTTATCTTTCCCTTTTTGTCTTACGGTGCACAGTACTTTGAGCTTATACAAATGACAGGAAAATACAGGAAGTCGTTCGATTTTTATGTAATTTTGCACTATGATTATTATATGCTAGCTGATTTCAAAAATCTAATTAAATTGTAGGTAGATCTTTTATTTTTGCTTATAATAACGTTGCAATATCGAAATTTTTCCGTTTTTAGGGAATATAAAAATAAGTAAACATATTTATTCATAAAATAATATATTTTTTTAAGAGATTAAAGCTTTAACATTTCAATATTGAAAAACGTTCAAAATATCTTTCGTTTAATAGATATGCATATAGGTTTTTATGCAGTTTTGCGCACCAAAATATAACACTTGTAAAAAAAATATGTTTTTGCAAACAAATATTTATTGATAGTGTTTAAACAATTTTTTTTAGTCCTTAACTAAATTTTTAAATAAAATTAAATATATAACAGATTTTCTTTTCTCTCGCTTTTAATATATAAGATTATATTAGGGTCTTCCTCATTAAATTTATTTTCAAATTTAATATTTCTATTCAATGATAAAAGGGATACGGTAAATAGAAATATGGTGGTAATAGTTTGCATGAGAGCACCCTACATTTTAAAATTAATGAATACATTTTAAGGAATATTAATAATAGTTTTAATATTAAATTCGATTACTTACACATTTTTTTAAAAGAAATTTATTTATATATATATAAGAATTGGTAACCATCACTAACAATATGCAATTTTATTATTCTCAGTAAAACTTTAACTTTTATAAAATAATATGCCCAAATTTTATGTATAGAGTGCCAAAAATATATTTGTTTACTTTTTTTTTGTGTATCAATGCACTAACAACATGCTGGAAATTTTTGAAAAATTTGATTTTAGAAAATGTTTTAATACGGGATAACTGATAATTGGACAATAGGACCATTGGACAGAATTTCTTGAGATATTTTAGATTCCAAAAGAATAATAAACAATCAATAATATATATGAAAATGAAAGAGGTGATTTGAGATATTTTTTTTATTACCGATTAAAACAGCCAATTTTTTAAAAATATTTTTAAAATTTTTGGATGATTTCAACATAATTTTTATTAACTATTTTTTATTTTATTTCATATATATAAAAAACCTAATTTTGTACATTATTCATTTAAAAATAAAAAAAAACAATCGAATGGTGTAAAAATTGTGCTTACAGCATTTTTTCTGTGGCTGAACCGGAAAACGAAAAGTCCATAACAATAAAAATGCATAAAAAGGGTTGACATTAAAGAGGTAAAGTTTTCAAAAACTACTTCTTTCGCAATAAAAATTTGGACTCTTCTCAGTAAAAGTATTGCATACTTACGATATAGATTTCGTTAGGTTTTGTTAACAAAATTTTTGATTTATTCCCACTGCTCAAAGTACTGTGCGGCGTTGTCGTTTTTTTGAAAAAAATGTTGCATTTTCTCTGCCCTCTTTCTGCCGTCTTTGAGAATTCTGAATTTTTTCTACATTTCAGGTCAATATTTTCAAGAAAAGTACACGATTAAATTTAAGAAGTCACTATTTTTTTCTCAAGAGGGCAGAAGTTCCCATAAGGGCAGAAGAAATTTAGCATTTTTCGAGGAACGAAAACACCATTAGAATCATTTTCTTCAATTTGTGACTGTTATGCAAAAATTATTTATTTGGTGTAAATGGACCATGAAGTATTTAATTAGGAACTTATTCGGTTTGTCACAGTTCTGTTACACGGCCATGCAAAGGGTTAAATCGAAGAATTTTGTGCCATGTGTATTAGGGTGGGCCGATTTGAACATCTTAATGGACGCTTCGCGTTTCTGATTCTTGGGATTGTACTGAGCAAAAAAGTCCACTAGACCATACGTCTACGATGAAAATCGAGCTTCCAGATTTTGACTTGCAGTTTTTTCTCAGACTTTTGTCACGTTTTTTTTTTTGATATTTTGGCCTATAACAGCCAAACCATTAAAATTTTTGTCTTAGTATTGGATCGAACGACGCTCAGTTTTTTAAAGAAGATAGTCTAAGACAAATACAAAATGTTGCACATCATTGCGTTTGTCAAAAAATGAAACAAAACGAAAAACAATTATCTTATTTTGTATATATATTTATATATATTACAATTATATTACAATAACAAAACTTGCATGCAAAAATTGTTCGACACAGAAGTAACGGGACCATTAGTTTATGCATCAACATCATCAAGTGTGTGTTTTTTTTATATAAGGGGTATTCACGATTAAGTGCACTTGCCTGTACAGTTGAGGACTTGTGTACTTTGCAAAAACAAAATACAAGTACGTCAAAAATAGGCACAAGTGTTTTTCTACTATTGTCTTAAACTTGAGGACTTGAGCAGTTGTGCACTTGTGTGCATTGAAAAATGTTGATAGCTTTGAAATAGTGATGGTAGGCAAGTGCAGTGAATCGTGAATACCCCTATTGTATTTTTATGCATTTGTTATTGTTAAACACGTTTGAAAATGTGGTGAACAGTGAACTAGTGCGGTTTTATTAAAAAATTAAGTTAGACAAAAGTTTGTATAAAGGGCCACGCGGGCCAGTTGGGAAATTACGTGGGCATGCATGGTCTAAAGTCTAACCTTTAAAAAATTATATAATAATGTTATCCACGCAATCACTACTACATGAAATATACAGTTCAAGCCATCTATAAGAAAAAACCGACATTAATTACACAGGACAACACTGATTCTGCGGCATGGGATTTGGTAGTCAATTTTATTATATCTATACTATTATATAAAAGGAGACTCACGAAATTTGATCCAGAATAAGCTCAAAAACCGCTGAACCGATTTTGGTAATTCTTTTTTTATTCGATTCCTATGATAATATAGATAATCGATAACCTTCAGCATGTTTTTGTGTGATTTAAAATAATGTTAATCAAGTTGAGAGCGTGCAGAAATGTTTCTCTCTGAGCGAAAACTTCATATGAAAAAACTTTCAAAACATGCTGAAGGTGATCAGTGAATCCAGCTTTACTTTCAGGGAGATTCTTGCTTTCATACAGTGTTAATTAATTTTCTTTGTTAATGTTTTGAGATGAGTTGCCAGAATTTTGTTATCAGCATTAATTATGTTTTGCAGCCTTGCCAGACAGCTTTTCCCCACTTGAGATTGTGTTAGTCTATCTATACGAATATATAAAAGCTTTGTGGCACTGCACGGATGTTTGACAATCACGCAAGAACCACTGAACCGATTAACACGATATAGGTACCAAACGATTTGTTATTTCAACTTTATCGTAATATGCTATGTTAGAATTGCCACGTCTACTTTTCATGCCCACTTTTTCCAAAAAATGCTATATTTCAGACGATTTTGGTCGTATGAGACTAGAATTTGGTAATCTACGTTGTATGGTTACTTTCGCTAACTTTACTATAAATGAGCATGACCCACTTCAGTTAAGTCCACTTTTCGGGGGATAAGCTTGGAGTAAAGCAAAGCGCACTAGGTTTAAGCTCAATTGAGCTGAAATTCTGGCACTCTATTGTTTCGAGTAGAGATGGTTTAAGCGAAAAAATTTTGCCACACCACCATTACCGCCCAGAATTAATCAAAAATGTTATACTTCGAACGGTTTTGGTTGTATTTGACTAAAATTTGATAATTTACTTCATACGGCTACTTTCGGCAACTGTACTAAATATGGCGAATATATAAAATTTTTTTTTTCGAACAGCATGAAAATTCGTATATAGCAGTAAGGTGGTCTGCGGCAGGACAACGTCTGCCGGGCAATACTATACATCAATAAGAATGCTGTATATATCAGAAAATTCTGATCATGTTAACATACCTAATATCCGTACAAAATATTTCCGAAAAGAAAAGAAAATTGCCGTTAATTTTATTAATCAACGACTGTCCATACAAGAATGCATTGAGAAAGTCTATAGTTTTTGAGATATCGCCAAAAGTTTGATGTCATTATAAAGGTTTTTTTTTTAAATTTTAGAAGAATTGTTGTTTGGCCGAAGCCCAATAACAACAATTAATAACTGAAAAAGGCTGATTACCTACAACAATTTAAAAAGAATATATTTATTTTCAGAATATATGTAAAAGATTACATTTTTGATTACAAATTTTAAAATTTTTTTATCCAAATTTTTTTATAATGCTGTTATGCAGGACTTTTTTAAAAGCAAAAACAAAAAGAAAGCCAGGTAAATTTATGTCATCATAACAATTACCGTTAAAAGAAGTTATTTAAATAAATAAAGTAAATTTTTGATATATATACCATTTTTTCATAATTAAACAAAACAAACACAATAATTATTATATTTTGAATTTGTTTTAATACAACTTAATACTTTCATTTTAAGATTTAAAATTTGTACATGGTATTTAATATTTTTATCGCCGGCGAAGCAGCGGGTATTTGCTAGAACATTGATAAAGATCTTAGCCTATTATTTAGATTATTTGAATTGACTCCAGTTCTCGCGATAAACCGCTATTTTAAAAATTAAGGAGGTTTCATCTCAGATTTAAACATAACTCCAGAACAGTAAGTCTGATTTGGTTAAATAAAAAATTCAGAAATCCGCAGCTAAATTGCCTCTAAGTTACAATGTTTTTTGATTATCTGAATAGCTTCGGAAATATTCAGAAAGTTCTTCCGAAAAAAACATTTTTTTATGCAAAATTTTAACTTTTTTATTATTTCATAATTCATAAAAATTCAAATATGTCAAAATAGCCCTTTTTTGATATTAAGTTATAAACACACATATGTTACAAAGAAAATAAGCTATATTTCATTAAAATCTATTGGCGTGTTTTGCCTTAATTCAAATTTAATGAGGTTATTTCATTTTGATAAAAAACTGCTAAATAAATACACAGGGGAAAATTCCAGATCTAAAGCTATCCAAAAAATCAGCGGAGCTTCTAGCATCAAGACTTAAAGAAAAACTTTGTCTTCAGCCTGGCGTATCAGTTAAAACTTACCGGACTAAAGAACGAGATATTCTTCGATACTTTGCAAAGGAGGAGAAAATCGTATACTTTTAGAATATTCCTGGACTTTTAAATGCAATGGGTCTTCATAGATAGCTCAAAAATAAGTTTAAAATGTGTGTTACTGCATAATGGCAACAAATTAGCTTCAATTCCGATAGCACATTCAACAAAACTTAAAGAATAATACCAAAGTATCAAACTTATTTTAGAGAAAATTGTATATGTTCAACACCAGTGGTCAGTGTGTGTTGATTTGAAAATGGTTCACTTTTTATTGGGTCAGCAAGGAAACTACACTAGATATCCATGTTTTCTTTGTCTATGGGACAGTCGTGCGAAAAATAAGCAGTACACTAGGAAAGTTTGGCCATCCAGAACAAATATGACTGTAGACATAAATAAAATCGTTCAAATCCATGAACAGGTCGAAAAAAAAATAATTTTGCCACCACTTCATATAAAACTTAAGCTAAAAAAACAGTATGTAAAAGCATTGGATAAGATTGGCGAGTGCTACATATATATTTGCCAAACATTTCCTGGCCAAAGCTCGGAAAAATTAAAAGCAGGCATCTTTGACGGGCCACAAATCCGAACTCTTATAAACAAAAATGATTTCACAAAGCACATTACTAAGGTCGAATTAGAAGCATGGATAAATTTTTTATCAGCAGTCAAAAACTTTTTGAGGAATCATAAAGCTGCAGAGTATTCTGAAATAGTTTCTAAAATGCTTTTAAGTTAATGGATTTATATTTTAAATGGATTAAAAATTAATAAGCGGAACCAAAATACAAAAGAAAATCCAATAGGAAATGATGGATTTTAATGAAATATGACTTATTTTCTTCGTAACATATGTGTTCTTATAACTTAATATCAAACAAGAGCTATTTTGACGTTTTTGATTTTTTATGAATTATGAAATAACAAAAAGTTTAAATTTTGCATAAAAAAACGTTTTTTTCAGAAGAACTTTCTGAATATTTCCGAAACTATTCAGCTAATCAGAAACAGTTGATCTCGTATATAAGTTGGTGTCGGTTGTGTTTTATCGTGTTATGTAAAAGCCTTTGTTTGTTATATTCGTGAGTGTATTAAAATAGTTAAAATAGTTTCAATATAGTAATTATTTAAATATCATATTTACTATACTAACAATAATAATATAAAACTGTTCGCTTAAATAATAATTGTGCATTTAAGTTGTGTAAGTTTAATTCTTGCATTTTAACTTTGTTTAACTTATTTAGTTAATGCAGTGTTGTTGTTGTTTTTGCATGCTTGCGGTGTTTTAGTTTCTTCTTTGTGCTGTGATTTGTTTATCTTCAGTTCAGTGAGTGTTGTTGTTTGTTTTTTGTTTTCTACTAAACTGTGCACACACTGTCTGAATAAAGTAACCCTGAAAGCACATTTTGCATCTGCTCATTTTTTTAAAAAATTAAAAATGGATTATTTTTCTGCAGAAAATATCGTTGCTTGTTCTTTGGACGAACTTTGCAAAAGCCAAAACATTCTAAACCCCATGTTCAGCTGTTCTGGTCCATGTGAGCAGATGTTTCATGCATCTTGTGCCGGTATATCCAAGTCATGCCTTGACGACTTAAAATCTCAGCGATCAGGCCTTCGCTGGTACTGTGCTTCGTGTAGGGCACTTTCCCCAGATGAACTTTATTCAAAAATTAAGCTTTTTGGGGAAAGTCTTAACTCATTAAACAACAATTTTCGAGAAATTGTAACATTTTTTAGTGAAGTTAGGGCCGCACCCAGTACCAGCGTCTATGATGAAAATTCCATTTCGGAAAATATCCCGCTTTCTTTGTCACAGACTGTTTCTTCAGGGACACAAACAATCCTATCATCAGAAGACCACATTGTCGCAAAAAAAAAGAGAAAAAATAAAAAAAATAATAAGAAGCGAAAATCATCTAGATCTACTTCTCAGGCCAAGCAGCCCTCAGCACCGCTTTTGAACAGGAACACTCCAGTTACTTCCTCGTCACCTTCTAACATTCCTTCTTTGATTAATAGTTCAGTTTTGACTCCTATTGAGCCTAGAAATCTATCAAGCTTAAGGGCAGTGTCGAGGAAAAAAATGTATTTATTTCACGTCTTCAGCCCGACACAACTGTTGAAAATGTATTGACTTTTATCAAACATAATAAATTGTTGAGTCAAAATGCATTTTGTTCATGCAAAAAAATAGGTAATAAACCTTCCCATGCTTCCTTTATTCTCACAGTTCCAGCTGAAGAGTTTGCAACTGTTCTAAACTCTAATTTGTGGACTGATAATATACTCGTTACAGAGTTTCAGCCTAAGAATAAGCCTAGAGGGACGACTCAAGCCGCTCGTCAATCCCAAAAAAACTGAATAGGTTATCCCTTTACTATCAAAATGTAAGGGGATTACGCTCTAAGACGCGAGACATATTTTTAATGTCTCAGAATTTCTCTGAGGATATTATCGTACTGACTGAAACTTGGTTAAACGGAAGCATTACTGACTTAGAATTATTTGATAATAGTTTTGAAGTTTATAGAAGAGATAGACATGCTGACAATACTTCTGCTGTCGGTGGAGATGTCTTATTAGCTGTAAGGAACTCCTTCGTTAGTTCCATTATTGTTATTCCCTGCTCTGCTAACATCGAACTTATATGCGTCAAGGTTGTACATTCCAATTCTAATGTATATCTTATTAATGCATACGTTCCTCCTAAGAGCAGTGTAGAAGTTTATGCAAGCCTTGCGGATTGCATAGAATACGTTATAAGCATAATTGACGTTAATGACGACATTTTATTGTTAGGTGATTTTAATCTGCCTGACTTGAAATGGGAATCTCCTGACGATGATACATATTTTTGTGCATCTAATTCGAAGACTCGCCAAGAGCATATATTTGTTGATAATATATGTTCTGACTTACAACAAGTGAGTTGTATTTATAATAGTCGTGAAAGACTTCTTGACCTGGTCTTAACTACAGATAGTAACAATGTGATTGTTGAGAGGGCCCCTCATGTTTTGACTGCTGTTGATGAATACCATCCACCATTGAGCATATGGTACAAATCAGACAGGGATAATATAGTAAAGTCTAACTCAATAGATAAAGTTTATGAATTCAATTTTAAAAAAGCTGACTTTTTGAAGTTGAATCATTTACTTCAAAGTAAACTTCATGTTATTTTAGAATATGTTAATAATAACACTCTTGATAATTCAATTAATTTTTTTTATATGGAAATCTTTGCTATGTTTTCTCTGTCCGTGCCATATAGCCTCAAATTTACGAAAAATTGTGCTTACCCCTGGTACACAAAGGAGTTAAAGATTCTTCGCAACAGCAGGAATAGGGCATGGAAAAAATATGTCTGTAGCTTAGACTTGAATGACCTAGAAATCTACAAGCGTTTGTTTCTGGATTTTGAAAATTGCTCAGCTACCTTATATCAAAATTATTTAGACAGTACTAAGCTGAGAATATTGTCTGATCCGAAGAAATTCTGGGGTTTCATAAACACCAAAAAAAAATCTGATGGATTCCCTTCATCATTTAAGACCTCTGACGGATTTACTGACGATCCTGTCGTAATTTGTGGTCTATTTGCCAATCTCTTTAAAGAGTCATTTTGTTCAGACTCTTTTAATCCTGATGAAGAGTACTTTGAATATATGAACTCTACACCCAGGGTTTCGTTGGATTCTATATCCTTTACTTCAGAGGATATTTTAAAGTATATTGGGTTGATCGATGAGGATTTTAATGCTGGACCTGATGGAATTCCTGCCGCAGTGTTAACACGATGTGGTTCCGTTCTAAGTCAACCACTGTCCATGTTATTCAATAAATCAATTAGCGAAAGTATTTTTCCACTTTTTTGGAAAAAATCTTTTATAGGTCCTATCTATAAAAAAGGTTGTAAGAACGATATAAACAACTACAGGCCTATCGCGAAACTCTCGTCAATTCCAAAACTTTTTGAGCGCCTCGTGTATGATCGTGTGAAAATTCACTGTGGGAAGGTCATGACAACTCGTCAGCATGGATTTGTTACTGGCAGATCCACTGTGTCTAATCTCCTCGATTTTACAACGTTTTGCTTAAATTCATTTTATTCAGGTAACCAGGTCGACTGTATTTACACTGATTTTAGTAAAGCATTTGATAAACTGCCACATAACTTAATTCTATTTAAACTAAAGTTAATGGGTTTTCCACAATTTTTTGTAAGCTGGATTCAATCGTATCTGACGGAGCGATCTTATCAAATACGATTTCGAGGCGTATTGTCAGCTGAATTTATTGCTGAATCAGGTGTTCCTCAAGGTAGCCACCTTGGTCCACTTCTGTTTATTTTAGCCATTAATGATGTAACCCACATCATCAAACACTCTCATCTACTTATCTATGCAGATGACATGAAAATATACAGAACAATAGATGCTAAAGACAATTCAGATCTGCTCCAGTCTGATTTGAAATCCTTTGAAATTTGGTGTTCTAAAAACAATATGTTTCTAAATCCAGATAAATGCCAAACTATGACCTTTTCGCGAAAAAGGAATAATTTAATTTTTGATTATACGATAAAAGATACGGCTTTAAATCGTGTAGATTCTGTCAAAGATCTTGGTATATGCATGGATTCTAAGCTATCGTTTAACGTTCATATTGATTACATTTGTAAAAAAGCATCTTCTATGCTCGGGTTTATGAAACGCTGGGCCAAAGAATTTAATAGTATGATCACAACTACAACGCTGTATTATGCAATTGTGCGACCTCACTTAGAGTATGCAAGTCAAGTTTGGTCCCCAAGTTACAATGTACATGTTGAACGTATAGAGAGAATCCAAAAACGTTTTGTTCGGTTTGCTCTAAGGGGCTTAAGTGCAACTGATACTTTAAACCTTCCTCCTTATGAGGATCGTTTAAAACTTTTAAAAATGCAATCTTTGAATGAGAGAAGGAAGTCTGCAGATATCGTCTATTTACACCAACTCATAACTGGTGTATTCGATTCACCAGAACTTCTAACTCTTATAAATTTTAACACTAACCGTAGAAGCAGTAGAAATGCTAACAATTTAATTTACTTACCTTTTAGTAGAACAAATTATATGGCTACTGCTCCTTTACATCGCATGAGTACCTTTGTTAACAACTGTAGCTTTTTTGATGTTAACTTATCGAAAGGTCAACTCAAAAGTAGATTGAAAACTAATGTATGATTAGATCTATGTAAACGCATGGTTAGTTGTTATGTCTTGTGTTGTCCCTGAGCCCAACCCATATTATGGTGGGTAAATTTTTCTCACTTTGGATTGTTTTGGACCGCTCTTATCGATATCATTGGGGCTATTCACGGTTTGAGCGTACTTTTAGCAAATCGTATTTATAGCATTTGTTATTGTTCGAATTGTGAGCACCTCGCCATGTGACTGTCGTATAAAAAGACTGTGCAACTCTATGATGTATGTGATTATGCGGCTGTAGACAGAGCATAAAAATACGAGGTACAAAAAACACGTCCAAGGGCTGCTTTTATTTACGCGTGCCTGCGTATTTGCATTTGTATGCAAAACAACAGCAAAGCAAAATGCGCTTTCGTAAATTGGCGTACAAATAGCAGATCGAACAAATGGCAGACCAGCGTATTCGAACTGTGAATGGCCTTATTGAGATGTTTTGATGTTATTTGGGCTGGTTCTTAAGATGATCCAATGCGGAGAAAGTGCGAAAAAGCTGTAGTAGCTGAACTCTATTGTTATTGCATATTATTATAAAAAAAAAAAAAAAAAAAAAAAAAAAAAAAAACATTGTAAATGTAACTTGGAGGCAAATTAGCTGCAGACGTTTTGATATTTTATTTTACCAAATCAGACTAATTGTTCTGGAAATATGTTAAAATCTGTGATGAAACCTCTTTAATTTTTAAAATAGCGGCTTTTCGCGAGAACCAGAGTCAATTCAAACAATGTGAATTATAGGATAAAAACTTCATTATAGCATGTATCTTAATTAGCTTCAAAAACTTATGCCGCAGAAAAAAATTTATTTTTTGTTCCCTTGTGTTATCGAAACAGCAATATTATTAAAAATGTGATCTATTGATTTGTTAACAAGAAACTATGTTCTTTATTTTTAAATGCATTGAAACATACACAAAAGCCAAGTCCGAAACTGTATATATTTTTTAGTCGAATAAAAAAATACTTGTTCAAAAAGAAACACACTTTTAAAGAATTTAAAGTAAAAAAATATGGATTAAATAACTTTAATAAAGTTTGCAATTTTTGTACATAACAGTTTGTATACCATTATTAATTAAATCAATAGTAAGCTGAAGATATAATAGTGGAAAGATTGTTAGTTAGCTATTTAAATTAATTACTTGAAGTGGAGATCTTATGCGCACTCGACACCTTTAACCCCCAGCTGATGGCCTTTCCATCATTAGAAGTACAGCTGATTATTTTCTTTATCCTTTTGAAGGTGTTAAAAATGCGCCATATAAGTTTCGTGACTTCAGAAATACTTTTTACCTTCACTTTTTTTACCGGTTCATAGGGGTAGCTGACGACTAATACCGAATTTTCTATGCAGCTGACTGTTATTTTTTCAAACTTAAATATTCTACCAGTAACTCCAAGAATTTTCAAGACTTCAGAAATTCTTTTGCTTTAACTGTTTTACTACATAGTTAACATTTTTTCACGGCCAGCTCCAGTAAGACGCTAGCACCTGATTATTGGTTTGATCATTTATTATACTTAAACAAACAATTTATATAAAAATCATTGTTTCAGAAAACCTTGAAAAAGTTGCAACGCTGCCTCTCGTACTATAATATAAATATATACACAAACTTTATAGCTAAAATGCTGTAAAATAGAATAATTAATAAAAACCAGTATGAAATTATCTTCGACTGGACCGAAGTTAAAATACCCCACGGCAGTATTTAGTTTATTCGAAGTCTTGAATGTTGTATTGTTTTGATGACGTCACTTTTATGAGGCGTGGTTTTTATCAAAATATTTCACAATTAAAACTCAGAGTCTTTTTTTTTATTAAAGCTTATGTACACAACATCAAGTTTAAACATTAATTTTTTTTGATGTTATAAGGGTTTTACTATTATGATGACGTCACTTTGTGTGGGAATTGGGCGAAATTTTCAGTTTTATTTAACCAATTTACTAGCATCGATTACATAGAAAAGATTAAAAGTTATTTGCAAAAATAAATGCCATTGTACACAATTGTATGTAACTTAAGGAGTTCTTACAGTTTTAATACAGTCACATTGTGTGGGAGGTTGACGTCGTTTTTATTCAATTTTTACAAAATGTCTTACTCATAGTGCATGGTAAGGGTTAAGGATAATGTGCATGTGCAAATTTAAAGTCATTAGAATAATTTTTGTGGATCTTAAACACAAACTACTTATACAAGTATCAAAAAATAAAATCAGATTTGTTTTGTTTTCTATTCAATCTTAATATATAAAAACGTTGGTGCGTATGTACGTTCGAGTGTCAGTGCCAAACCACTGAAGCTTTCCACCTTGAATTCACTCCCTATGTTCGTGTGGTGCTCCGGATGGTTTTTGTTTAAGATAGATCCTTCTTGGTAGCGCTATGTTAGAAAATTCTTATTTATGGAAATAAGTATTTAACCCAAATTTACACCATATATTGTTTAAGTAAAAAATAATTCTTTCACAAAATTTGGACTCTGTAGGTTGCGGTGGGATGGAGATATTTACGAAAATTTGTTAATTGTATATAGATAAAATCATTGGTGCGCCTGTTTGTGATCGCATGACTTTAAAACAACTTTACCGATTGAGGTAATGAGACACAACATGACATATAACACTTCACCCATATTTATGGAAGGCATGAACGCGTAGAATAACGTCTGCCAGATCATCTAGATTATGTATATAATACTTTTATATAAATTATAAAGCTTAGCTATTTTTTGCATACACTCCATTTAGCCAACACTGTAAGCCATACAAAAAGCTTAAGTCATTCAATATGCAATAAAAAATAAGAAGTAACGTTTTTGATATCCATTACAAAGCAACACGAGCACTCCAACAAATCATAGCACAGCAAATCATATCCGTTGTCCTTGTAACTGACTCAACCCGCAACCTGCAGCCACGAAGCTACCCACTTATCGACCGATAGAGCGCGGGTACCACATACCTAAAAATTGAATTAAAGAGCTTTTTTGCTTACTTAAGCTCGTATTCCACGCCCTTGGCATTTACAAACATCGATTCACTGACGTTCGCTGCATGGATGCAAGTGCAGCACCAGCAAGGACATTTTTTCTCAACTTAAAATTTTAAAATATAAGGAACATTGCATCAGCAGCAGCTGGAAAGGGAACCGAAATCGAGACCGGAAACGAAAAGTGAAGCTAGTGATTGTGTTGCCGGCAACAGAAACACGTGTAGGATTGGCCAACGATGGCAAACAGTTCTACAGTGTTGCCTGACGAGAATCTAGCATCGTTTTGTGGGCGTCATGTTGGTGTGGGTAGAAGTGGAACCAGTTCGTTGTAAAAGTGGGAATGTCAAAGCCAAGGAAAAATTTTAACATTTCCAGTAAAGTTTTTTTATTTTCTCCCAACAATCAAAGCAAATACAAATGCTTGCAAGCATTCAAGGATTTGTGTAGAAACACAGTTTTTATAACCATTCCCTATTTCAGCCATTCAAGGACGCTAGAATGTTCCAGAATATATTAAAACAAGTGCTAATAAGGTGGGGTTCAGCTTCGTATTTATTTCCATCGCCTCATGAGTCCTTGACAAATGTCAGGGTTACCCGCGCTCTCTTTGCTCGTGATGCTTATTTATTTAACTTTCGCACGTATCGGTGTCGTTACGTTTTTGTAATGGAATTATAATTGGCAGCAACAAATATAAGTAAAACCAAAGTAGGTACCATAACAGAATGAAAAAACTGCAAAAACAATTGATATTCGCGAAATCAGCGTATATATTTAATGGAGTAGCAAAGTAAATTCAATGGAAAAAGTGTCACTTAAAGGATAAGCCAGAGAAATAAGCACTAGCCAGTTTTTGCCAAGTAAAGCGATGAGTACAGGGAAACTATTAAGAGTTTTTTTTTTTTTGAGATGACAATATAGCGGAGAAGAAAACCTTAAATACACAATTTACACATTTTTGTTGAATAATATATTAAAATGCAAATATTTATTTTTATCTTAGTTATAAATTAATTTAGATTATATATAATTAACTAAAGCACAAAAAATTTTAAAAATAAAAAAAATTTTTAATGCCAGTGTTTATAAAATCACTATTTGTTATATTGGTTTTATAGTAAACATATTTTGTATTTTAAAAATTTATAAAAAAACATTATAGAAAATAATTTAAAATTATAAATATAGAATAAAATAATTTATTTATTGTAATTTAATAAAATATTTTATAACAATTAAAAATGTAATTATTATTAAATAAAATTGCATATAAATTAAAGTTTTTTCTAAATAACCTTGTTATTAATTATGTTGATTTTATATTATTTAAATAAAAATTCTAAATGTTTGATAATTTAAATCATACTTGATTTAAATAAAAAGCATTCAGAATTTGTATTTAAATCATATAAAATCAACATAATTGTATATAAATAATTTAAAATGTATATTATAAAATTAATTATAATATATTTCAATTGTAATTTTACATAAATCTATTTTACTTCAATCATTTAAAACTTTGTTAAATTATAATACACATATACTTATAATTTAATTATAAAACAATTATTTTAATTAAGTTATAATAAACTATACAAACTTATATGAGATTATAATATTATTAATAATAAATTATTTGGTTCATAAAAATATTTATTGCAAAGTTTTACTATAAAGCTAAAATAATAATTAGCGATTTTAACACTGGCACTCTTTTACTACAAAAAAAAACAATTAGTTTAAAAAAAAATTTTACATAGATTGAAAAATAGTAAAATTAACTACATATAATTTGTTTTATAAACTCAACCTTTCTAAATAATTTTAAAAATAATATTATAAAGATATAAGTTTTTTATAAACTCAAACATCCTAAATTATATTTTGTTAACTAAAAATTTTTAATAAGAAATATATTTGATTTATTAAAAATCAAATTCTAAAATTTGTTATTCTTTGGTTTGAAAAACAGTCAAAACAACTACATCCAATTTTTTTTATAAACTCAAACCATCTTATTTTTTTCTATCCCAAAATTTAACATTAAAATATATTTGATATTCTTTGTTTTTAAAATTAAAAGATTTTGTATGTTGGTATTTTAAATAAAAATTTAAATAAATACAAAGACTGAACATTTTAAGCAATTCACTCTATTATAAAAATCACACTATCTAATTTTATATATTTTCTTCTTAAAATATTGAATGGAAAACATATTTAGGACTTAGAATTTACAATATTTTAAAATTTTTTTTTATAAACTTAAACGATCTTAATTATATTTTTATTACTAGAAAATTTTAAATGAAAGACTTATTTGGTATTCTTTGTTTTCTCATTAAACTTTAAATATTTTTTTATGTTTGTATTTGATGCTACCTCGCTTACTCAGCGTCTGCAAGCATTATAAAGCGTTGAGTTATGAGGCGATGTAACAAATTTGAAGAAAACTTTATGAAGCATTGAGTTCAAACTTCTAAACTAAAAAAAGAACACACTGTCGAATTTTTTCCACCTTGATATTTGCATTAAATAAAATTTTACAGTGTGCAAAACTGTCTCCTTTAATACAAATTTATTGTATAAAATAAATTTTGACCTTACGGGAACACTACTACAGGAAAAAACTGGAAATAATGTTGAGATTTTCGGATATATTTTACCGATTAGTTTTTTTCCGTATACAATATAAAAACTTTTCATACAAATCTTTTGTCCGAAACCCTTCCCTCCTAACATTTCATTAAAAAAAGAAATCCAAATTCTTGAAATGAATTTTAATTCATCAAACTTTGAGTCAACCATTTATCACCCACTATAAAAACAGGGTATCCAACGTTTAATAGCCAGCTCTTAAATAAAGCAAGATATTAGATTAGAATGCCGCCTTCGAGCCGAACATAAACGAGGGATTACGAAGCACAACGTAGTTTAAGAACATCAAATTCGGACAATTAAATGCAACTTAATGGGCGATCAAAGGTCTTCCACTACCACATACAAAGACCCACCAACAACAACAACAATACACATACTGTAAATCGTGCTGCAGGATTT